>PVHX01011434.1:0-36572 GCA_004024805.1 Geosciurus inauris | reverse complement strand
TGAGAAAAATAAAAAAAAAGATGAACAGGCAATTCACAGAAGAGAAAGCTTACACAAACAAGCACAAGAAAAGATCATCTGCATTAATAATTACTAGGAGGTAAATTACAATGAGATATATAACTTCATACCTAAATTAAACAGTTTGTAAATAAGAGGTATCAGTGAGGATGGGGAAAAACAGCAAAAGCCATACTAGGAACTGATTGTGGAAGGGCAAACTACTTTGTTGTAAAACTACTTTTGTAAATAATTTGGCAATGCCTATCAGAGTGGAATATCCTCTGAAGTTACTATGACCCAACAATGCCATTTATATGTGCTCAGGGATACAAGTGAAAGGATGTTCACTGTGATTTTTGTTCTTTTTCTTTTTAATGAAAAAGTTCATTGAATGGTTTAGCTAGTTTAATTCTCTAACACACTTAGAATTTCTAAAGTACTTGGTATTTGATACCCATGGCATCCATGAAGTTGACAATTGTTGCTGTGCAGTTTTAAAAAATCTTAGTGGTTGCTCTAGGGCTCACAATATACATTTATAACTAATACAAATCCATTTTTACATAATACTATATTACTTAACAGGTACTGCAAGTGCCTTATCAAAACCAATTCTTTCCTTCTGTCCTTGGTATCATTCCCTTTAGCTTCTTGCTCTGATTCATTTCACTCATATAAACTATAATCACTAAATATGTTGTTGCTATTATTATTTTGAATAAACTATTATCTCTGAGATTGAGAATTTAAAATTTCTGAAGAAATTTTAACATTTCTTGCAAGGCAGATATACTGACAACAAAGTCCCTTTGTTTTTATTTAAGTAAGAAAGTTTTTATTTCTTCTTTACCTTTGAAATAGAATTTCACAGGATACAGCATTCTATGCTGGCATTTACCCCATCCATACTAAATAGTTTACTCCTGTCTCTTGCTCGCATGATTTCTGAGAAGTCATAATTCTTTTCTTTACTTCTCTGTAGATAAATACTTTTTTCCTACCTTCAAAATTTCTTTTGCTTCTTTCAAATTTCTTCCTTAGCTTTGATTTTCTGCTGTTTGGAATATAATATGCCTACCCATAGTTCTTTTTGGCATGTATTCTTCCTGGTGTCCTCTGTGCTTCCTTTATCTGTTGTTTGGTGTCTGACATTATTTGGGAGAAATTCTCAATCTTTATTGCTTCAGTTATTATTGCCTGTCTTTTTTTCTTCCTTTCCATTAGGCATATATCACACCTTTTGGGGTTGTCTTGACAGTTTTTGGACACTCTGTTCTATATTTTTTCCAGTGTTTCTTTTCTCAGTTTCTATTGACATATCTTCAATTACAGAGAGTCTTTCCCTGGTCCATCAAAGGCACTCTTTATGACTGTTATAGTACTTTTGATCTTTAACATTTCTTGGATTCTTTTTTAGAATTTCCATCTCTCTGCTTACATTGCTGATCTTTTGTTTTTTCCTCAGATCCCTAAGCATATTAGTCATAGTTGTTTTAAATTAATGATATGATAAGTTCAATATTCATGCTATATCTAAGTCTTGTTCTAGTGCTTATCCTATCTCTTTTAACTCTGTCATTCATACTCTTCTAGAATGCTTAGTAGTATTTTTTTTTTTTTCAGAGCAGTTTGGATCTGGAATGTCTCCCAATAGCTCATGTGTTGAAGGCTAAGTCCCCAGTGTAACAATGTTCAGAGCTGGGGTTCTTGGGAAGTGATTGGATCATGAGTACCGTGATCTCATTAGTGGATGGATCCATTGATGGATTCAGAGCTGAATGAACTATGGGAAGTGGTAGAAGAGGTCGGACTTAAGTTGAAGGGAATGGTTCCTTGTGAATGTGGCCTTTGGGACTATATCTTGTCCCTGTCCCCTCCCTATCTTTCTTTCTGCTTCCCAGTTACCTTGAAGTGAGTAGCTGTGTTCCACTTCACCTTCTTCCCATCATGATCTTCTACCTCGCCACAAGCTCACAGCAATGGGGCCAACTGATTATGTACTGAAACCTCTGAAACCATAAGCCAAAATAAATTTTTGCTACATTGAGTTGATTTTCTCCACTATTTTATCACAGCAGTGGAAATCTGATTAATAACAGAAAATTGGTATTGAGAAGTGGAATTGTTGCTGTAACTATACCTGACCATGTAGTTTAGAAGCCTTTGGAACTGGCTTGCAGAAGGAATTTGGAACAGTTTGGAGATGCAGGCTGGAGAAACCTTAGGATGTTGTAAGCAGGGAATTCATGGGAAATTCTGTTGTGAACTCAGAAGACCAGAATGCTGATAGGAATGTAGACAGTAAGACTGTGCTCTTGAGGTTTTAGATGGGAACAAGGACTCTAAAGTGAATTGAATTAGAGGCCATATGTGTTAAATTCTAGCAAAGAGCTTGTCTGTATTTTGTTCATGTTCTGAGACTATGTGAAGCTGAATCTAACAGCTGACTAACACAACTTGCAAAAAATAAAAAATAATAAAAACATTTAAAAGGGGGGAAAAACAGGTCTTCAGTGATGTGTAAGGCATTTATTGTATGTGGGGAAATAAGTGTATGTGGGGATTCTTTATTCTCACTATGAGAATTTTGTGTAACTGCAGGAAAAACTTCCGAAAGAGTGAATACTCACTCTATGACTGCTCCCACCGCCTACGGTTTTTAGTTTTTAATTCACAGACTTATCTACCATGAGTCTCTGGACATTCGTGAATTATAGACTAGGTTTTTCTACGTGTCACTAGTTTCCACAGAGGTTCCTGCTGGTTGATTTCTGCTCAGGTAAGTTGTGATTCTCTGTATCTGTCTTTTTCTCTCTCCAGGACAGTATTTAGCTTGGTGCCCCTACTTCCCAGACAGATCAGAGGAGTTCTTGATTTGCATCTTGTCCTGCATTTGACTTGTTAAAATAGAATGATGACTTCCAAGCTCCTTACATGCCAGACAGAAACTAGAAGTCTGCTCAATGGCATTGTTTTTAAATACTGAAAAATTGGAAACATTCTAAATATCTTTTATTAGGATACTAAATAGTTGAATTATGTTATATTCATATAGTGGAATACTATAAATCAGACAAATGAATATACTGGGTTTATACAATTTAAAACAGCTGGATCACAAAAACAGTGAAAAAAGAAGATGCAGAATGATCTACACAAAACAGTGCTGTACTGTGTAATAGTGTGTTAAATACAAAAAGATAACAGAAAGATACATACCATCTTAAGGATAGTGATTTCTTCAGGAGATGTAGGGAGGAATTAAATCAGTGAGGCATAAAGCACGAATTTCAATGGTGTATGTAAAGTTTTATTTCCAAAAAGAACCAAAGATTTAAAGCAAATACAATAAAAATATTAATACCTACTGAGTATGTATGGCCTTACCAAAGCAAATTAATCTCCACAATGCTTTAGTTTTCTTTGACATAAGAACAGTAATATTGTTTCATAGTTATTGTGAAGGTAAACTTAACTAACATATATCTAAAGAATTTTTGTAATAAAAATATAAAATTACTATGAAACAATAATGAAATATTTGAAGAATTTGGATAAGCTTGAAAACTGACATTATGTGGTTTATTATTATAACCAGTTCTACCATATTCAACTCAAAGTACACCACATCTATCTGTTATCTCTCCTTATTCTATCTGTCATTTATTTGAAATGTTCCATGAACACTTCTTTTTGTGATCAGCGGATAAAGGGTAAAATGGAAAAACAAAACCTAAGTTTTATTTGTTTTGAAAGAATCAGAGGCTGATTTGGTTTCTATCAGCATTTCCCAAGGAATGTAACAATTTTTGCTGAGCCTCTTTGATTTTTGTCTCCATATTTTACCAACTCACAAAGAAACTCCTCTTTTGTGTCCCTAGATTGAATTTAAAGTCTTTTCAAACTCCTAGTGGAATTTACTACTGTTTCTATTCATTAATGAAATATCAGGAAGCAGCAGGAGAGCCTTCAGTGGGAACAATGAGGGAATGAGAATACTCTTTGAATAGGCTGCTTGTCCATCTAGCTTCTTTTCTGTCCTCCACTGTGGGTGGTGTTTCTGATCTGATTGACATCCTAGTCCATGTTGTTTAAATCACTAGAGTCTTCATGGCCTATCAGCTTGCTGTGACCTTGTTTGAGATTGATATGAAAAGTACAGTGCTTTTGACTGACTTGGAAAATACCTTCTGTTTAGGAAAATGCTTGTTGTTCTGTGCTGTGGTTGTCAGTAAGGCTGAGATTATTAAAAAAGGATAAAGTCTTCTGGGCATCATCTTTCCAACTTTAAGTGAAAAGAAATGCAAGCAAATAATATAAGCTATGAAAGCCACAGTTTGAAGTCTGAGATTTCTATTGTGCAATAGTGTGTCCCTGGGAAATGTTGTTTGTGGCTAAAAGGTTCATAGGATGCTTTTGTAACTACACAATTACAAAAGTAGGTCTCTTTGGACCTAAATAGAGGGAAACTGTTGAAGCGTGAGTTACTCTGTGAACTCAACTCTGGTAGCAAAATAAGAATGAGGATATTTTAGCAATTCTGATGCAGGTTTAGGGATGAATCAGAATTGCCCTCTAGGTCAAAAATTCTCTCTGACTAAGTGAAAAAGCCTAGACAGACTCAGGTTTCCTTTGTAGAACTAGACAGTCACACACACATCATGGCAAACATGCACTCAAAAATATATCACATTGCCTTTATCTGGCTTTGCTGAGAAATGAGGTTTTCCCTGTGTAAATGACATAATGAAATATAATATTTTATATGAATCTTCATTTTAAATAAGTATAACCAACACATTTGAACTTTTCCTTGATTCATCCATTACTATTAATAATTAATTATGATGTTTTTCTTTCTCTGTAATGTTTGCTTTTATTCCTTTCCTTTCCCCATTACTAAAGCAATACTAATTCCAGGAAGTCAAAAAATACAAAAAGGAAAACATCAATTATTACACCTATTACTCTTTGTGTAAATATTTCTAAACATACCCACATGCACACACGTTGTCAAACCAGTAGGAACATGAAATATCTTTTGTGATTTGCATTTTTCTCTTAGTGATTTATTTGTTTTTTCAATTTTTTTGTAACTATGACCAAAATATCTGACATGAGCAACTTAGGAAGATTTATTTTGGCTCGTGGTTTCGGAGGTTTCAGTTTAGGTCAGCCAGCTCAATTGTTTTGGGCCTGAGGTGAGGCAGAACATCATAGAAGGTTTGGTGGAATGAAGATGCTCAGCTTATGGCAGCTGGGAAGTAGGGAGACTAGAAAGGTCCTGGGATAAGGTGTAGTCCCTAAGGGCATGCTCAAAGGACTCTTGTCAGTTTGCCCAGCCTTCTACAGTTCAAATTATTAATTCATCAAATGAATTAATCCCCTGATGAGGTTAGAGCCTCATGATCTAATCCTTTCCTACAAGCCCCACCTCAGCATTATTGAATTGGGGACCAAATCTTCAGCACATGAGCCTTTGTGGAATATTACAGATTGAAACCATAACATGATTTATTATGACACTTTAAAAAATATCAGGCCTATATCTGAAATATAATTTTAAATAATCACATGATACAGATATGGTATTCCATGTTGGGCAGTTAAATTATGTTCAGTTTTCTTATATCACAACACTGTGTTTAATGTATGTGTGTTGGTATGTATATGTGTATAAATGCATACATCTTTATTTTCCTTAGTTCCTTATAATAACTTGATAAATTTAGAATGTATAGTTCTAAGAACATACATATTTTTGAGGATTTTGATATGTTCTGTTAGCCAGGGCTAATCTTCAGCTAATGTGTCCTGTTATGGCCACACATTTAGTTAATAGTTGATGTCCACTCTGGTCATTCAGTGCTTGTGCTTTACTGGTGGTTAAATATCTTGAAATATTTATTTTTGCAAACCATCCCACAAAAAAGCTATGTGAATTATATTCCCACTCAGATTTACATTTTTGGGAGAGATGAGGGAATTTCCCTTAAATGTTTTTGTCTTTATTATCACATAAAAATGAGCACCTTCAACTCAAAAAGACAATCGATTCTTTTTTTGGTTTAGAAAGGTGATTTTTTTTGTCATGAATTAAAATACACAATGCTTAAGAATAACAGAATAGATACTTCACTAAAGAAGATACATGATTAGCAACGAACACATATGCAAAGCATTCCATATCATTAGTAATTAGGGAAATAAAAATTAAACCCAAAACAAGGCACTATGACATACCTACTAGAATGGCTAAAACAAAAACCAAGAAACAGAAAAACTTGACAATTTCAAGTGCTAATGATAATATAGAACAACTAGAACTCTCACATGTACTGATGAGAATGCAAAAATGATATAGCCAAGGAAAACTTTTTGGCAGTTTCTTTAACAATAAACATATACTTATCATAAGACCCAGCAATTTTACTTCTAGGGATTTATCCAAGAGAAGGGAAAACTTTAGTCTACACAAATATGTATATGCAAATATTTATAGAGGATTTCCCCCTCATAATTGCCTTAAACTGGAAATAACCCAAATGTTCTCACCTAATGAATGGATAACAAATTGTGGTACATCCATACAGTGGAATGCTACTCAGCAATAAAGGAGGAATGAACTATTGATGTATATGGGAATATGAATTAATGTCTCAATGTTAATACTCAATAGGCTACATATTATATATGTATATATATGTGTGTATGTGTGTGTGTGTATATATACATATATATGAATGATTTTATTTATATTATAGGAAAAGAAAATTATAGAGACAGAAAAGGATCAATGGTTGCCAGGGGCTGGAATGAGAGGTTGAATTTAAAGGTGTACTATGAAGGAATTTTTAGGGTGAAGGAACATAGATATATTAATTATAGTTGTAGCTATATGAGTATATGCATTTGTCAAAACTTATAGCATTACATACCAAAAAAGAGTTAATTTTATTATATATAAATTTTAAAAATGCATAAAAATAAAAAAGGATTTTGTTTTAATAGGAAAAATATTTCTTAGCAGCTATCAGAGTGTACATTTCATACCTCCAGACACAGGAAGCTGCTGTGCTTTAAATTCTTTGCTCCATTCTGTCAGTGACTGAGCATAGTAGGGATACTAAGGCAGGCTCATTCCTTGGAGTGATGGTATTCCTCAGTGGCCTTGCCGAGTCTCCCTTAGCTTTCACCAAAACGTAGGAGGCTTCCACCTGAGCTCCCTTTCCTCCCTCACTCAAGTCAGCCTTCATGGTGTCTGATGGTCCCCTCAGTTTTATTTGCTCCCTTCTCAATTTCTTTCACATGGGCATTTCCCTGAATAAAATCCTTGCATGTTTAATTTTGTCTTGGCAGCTGCTTCTTGAAAGACCTGAACTGATGTAACCTGTAATCATCTCTTTCATAAAAATATTTATTGAAATCTAACACATATAAAGAAAAACATACTAAATATAAATGTACAACTCTATGACTTTTCACAAAGTGAAAACTGTCATCCAGATAAAAAATGAGAACATTATTAGTGATTCAAAAGCCTCTTCTTCCCCCACTTATGCTCTCTCCAAGTGACTAATTCCCTCTCAAAAGTAGTCAATGTCCTAAATTCTTAACATAAACATGTTTTGTTTGTTTTTGAACAGTATGTATATATATTTTCTCTCTATAAAATGCATGTGTGTGAACTTACAATTTTATTTTAGTTGGACTTTTTTTGGTCAATACCACATTCATGAAAATTATTCATGATGGTATGTATAGAACAACAATTTTTTCCCTTTACATTATTGTGCAATATGCTCAATGAATGAGCATTCTACAATGTATCAATTCTACTATTCATGGGCATTTAAAAAAAAGTCTTGTGCCCTACAATAATGTCATTATGAACATATTTGAACATGTCTTCTGGTGCATATATGGTTTCATTCCTATTTGGTACATAAATAGGAGTAGAATTGCTAGATCATAGGTTTAGTGATCATAGGTTATAATCAGCATAAGAAGATATTGCTGAACAATTTTTCAAAGTTGTTATACTGCCCGCAGCTGTATGTAGGTGTCCCATTGTCTTTGTAACCTCCTCATCATCCATACTTGATATAAAATTGACAAAAATATAATAGTCAAAGAAAGTAATAGGCAAATATCTATTACTTAAAAAGTCTATGAGACAAATTTGTCTCATAGACAAATGCATAAGACCTAAAATTACTATCAAATGGAATCTGATAGCCCCAGAAAGATATTATATCACAACCCAATTTAGTGTATTCCATAATGCAAGGTAGGCTTAACATGTGAAATATAAGCTGATGTAATTTTCCACAATAACAGAATAAAAGAGAAAAATAATCTAGTTATTTAAATAGAAAGGAAAAAGTGTTTGATAAAACTTAACACTCATCCATAGTAAAATAATCTCAGTAAACTGAAAAGACGGGGACTTCCTAAATTTAAAGAAGAATGTTCAGAAAAAAATTGTGCATTTTGCTATTATAGCCATAATTTGTAATGGTAAAATTTTGGAAGTTCTTTTTTATGATATAAGGAAAGAGACAGGAGATGCCCTGTCATCACTTCTTTTTATTTTATTTTATTTTTATGGTGCTGGGGATTGAATCCAGGGCCTCACACATGCTAGGCAAGCACTCTACCGCCAGCCTCACCCACAGTCCTCTATTTAATTCCTTTATGTTAGATTATAGTTAGGGAAATAAGGTAAGAAATAATGATTTACAAATTGGGAAGGAATAAATAAAGGGGGCACAGATCACATAATTGGGTTCATATGTGAAAGAACTTATGTCAAGATTTATAAATGAATTTAATTGCTGAATATAAAATCAATGTATAAAAATAAATTTTACTTCTATATACCAGCAACAAAAGAGTTGGAATATGAAATTTTTAAAAAACGCAATTAAAATGTTATCTGAAAAGACGACATTGGTGCTCATAGTAAATGACCACATGCTATTATGTGTTTGGCATCTTGTCAAGGTTTTGGTAGTTTTCCTATCTCTTAATTCACTGGGTTGATACCTACCATGTCTAGGCTGTGATAATGCTTGCCTCTAACTGCAACTAATTTTCATGATGCTTTTCTGCAAATGTGTTATGATTGGAAAAAAAATCAATGAAAACATAAAGCAAGCTAAAATTATTTTAATGAAACTGCATGGATTTTAGTGCCTGGATTTTGTGGCTTTCATTCTGGGCATCCAGGAGTTAGAGCCCTTTACACATATATTCAAGGTCAAAGGTACTAACAATGCCAGAAGTATAAACTTCAGGGGAGAGGAGATGCTATCCTGTATCCATATCTCTTCAGATGACAGAATGGAGTGAAGTCTCCAAGTTCTCTGTTTGAATAAGACATTCCTTAAAGTTTTCTATGAGGTTATTTCATCCTGAAAGGTAAAGAGAGGAAAATTGATTTTAGTTTCAGTGTAGGCATTTTAAGCAAAATCAGTACAGGCATTTTAAACAAAAATTGTTGTTATGTCTATTGAGCAAACACTTGGTATAAATCTAATCATTAGGTTTAAGGTCACTGACTTTGATATGACTTAAAATGCACAGCGATTCTTAAATAATATCACAACAGCTTGTGAGTTCTGGTTTTAAGAAGGGTTTGTTTATAATATTAGTCGAATTTGACTCTGTTCAGTAAAATTACAAATACTATTAATTAACAGCAATAATTATTAGGATCCCACTTCCCAAATATGAATTTTAGACAGATGCAATCCAATGAGCATTGAGCTTCTGTAGCAAGGCAACATCCCAAGCAAAAGAAATTAGTGAGGAGCTAGCCTTTTCTGGTTGACAAGAGTTAGCAGACTTACATTATTATATATTTGAGCTCTAGTCATGCCCGTGGGTGCTTTGATGGCATCACGTCTCATCTATTTAGATTGATGACTAAAATTTATCAACTATACCCCATTGTCAAAAATAAATTTTACATCATGACTCCGTACATAAACATAAATATACATAAATACAATTGAAATAAAGTTTTAATGGGAAAATGATTATCTTTACTCCAGATTATACACATGGCTAGCTTCTATTTTATTGTGATTTCCTGCATTTCACTTAGTAAATGTGGGTGGTAGTTCTCTAAATTGGTTTTATTGTTCACTAATGTGTCATGAGCTTCGGTTGAAAAGTACTGATTTAGATGACCCTTTAAATCAACCTTCTTCCTTTGATGCTCCCTTGAACTGGAGTTATGGCACTGAGCCCAGCCTAGCCCAGTCATGGTCTAGAAGTTACTAATAACTCAATTTCATCAGCTATTAATCTTGAGGAAAAAATATCCAGACTATGAGAATATTTTGATCCTAGACCAGAGATAGGAAAATGAGATGATGTGTAATTAGTATTACAACTTTCTTTGTTCACAAAGCTCTATTTTTTTTAGTATACTTTCTACTTTTATGATTAATATAAAAGGGATCAATTTGATTTAAATATATTCCTGGGCTAAAGGAGATTATAACAAATACTCTATAAACAAAAATAAGAATCCAAATCTGATTCAGTTTATGTATTTTGAACTGGAACTGAAAATTCTTACCCTATACCATTGTAATGAAGAATAGAACATGGGAATATATATAAAATAGCTGCACAGAACCTAGAGTGGATGATCATTTGCAAAAATAGCCAAAACAATTTCTCCCACCCATATATTCATGCCTTTTTGTAGTATAACTTTTCTACTCATTCTGTCAAGAGGTGCCGTCATTTCTCCTCATCCATTCATCCATTCCACCAACTCCCACTGGAGTCTGAGCTGGCCTTTGAACTATCTTTGGCTAATAGAATATGGTTGATATAATGTTGTGGTGCTTCTACATTTAGGTATAATGAGGCCTTGAGCTTTGTTCTTACCTTCTTGAAACATGTTGATTTCCATACAAAGAGGTCCTCTTGAGAATGAGATACCAGAGAAGTCCAACTGGCAGCCATCGTCCATGACTAGACATGGAAGGGAGGCCATCTTAGCACACCCAACTGGTTAAATTTATACCATCTTATAGTCACAGAGTAATTCCATGTGAGAATAGCAGAAGAACTGCCTAGAGGTTGAACTCAGCACAAATTGTTGATTCACCAAAACATAAACAAATAAAATTGATGTTATTTTAAGATAATTTGATTGGAAATAGTTTATTACACAGTGATACATAACTAATAAATTTGGCATATTTTGAGTGTTCAATAAAAGGTTGTGAATCCTTGCCTTGTAAAGAAAGGAAAGATTTGATTTTGAGGTATGGTTTCAAAGGTATTTCTTTTTGAGTTCTAAGATGTAGTTCTTAGAATTGAGTGTTTAGCATTATAGAATATTATTTAGCTTATTATTGTTTTCACATAGTGTTTATATCACTTCCAGATCACCATACAAATATACTGAAATAAAAACTATTGAAAGTCTATAATTTGAGAACAATCTTATCCCTTGATTAGTTGGGATGCCTTATGGGAATAATGTTGGGCAAATGAGACACAAATATCACTTGGAGTATGTCTATATTGCACAGTGGGAGGGATCGGGGAACGTGAACATATTTTAACCCTCTCTAAGAGGAACCAACAAGTTAGTTTAGTTGAGCCTAATAGGAGATTATTCCCTAATAAGGAATATGTTATAATGGATCACATTAAATTTTACAAGTACAAATGTTTTTTCTATAAAGTGTGGATGATAATATTAGTAGCAGCTAGTACTCATTAAACAGGCACATTCTAAGCATTTTATACTATTTAATCCTCAATTTCCTTCTCTGTAATAAGAACATAATAATAATAGGTATAGATGAGAAAACTGAAGCATTAATACTGTTTGGTGTCTCTAGAAGCAAAATCTGAGATGGAGATCCTTATATGAGTGATGCATTCTGAGAGTGCTGTCAGAAAAAAGGGAGCAAGGGAATTGTAATTGGAGAGGGCAAACTGGCAAGCAAGAATATGGTCAAAACCGAAGTCTAGCTTTAGGTTAATCTCACAGGGAGATTTTTGCACCCAAAATTGAACATGCCCTCAGAAAAGGGCATGTTATATCCTTTTTAAAATCCCTTTATTAGGCAGTAATTAGCTGTGGGATCACTCCAGCTGGGGTTTTTGAGGTGCCTAATACCCTGGGGGATGGAGAGGCCTAAGCTCCTGTTGTTCAGGGCTATACTAAAGAGAAAGGGGGCCAATGTGAGCCATTAACAGAATTATACCAGCTGAGCCAGGTATAATTAGGCTTTAAGTTCCTGAGACTTGTATCCCCTGGTGAATGTGATTCATGCCGAGAATCAACATCTATAGATCCACAGGGCCTATAACTTTAGAAGTAGGAAGCACAGATTCCAGATATCAGTGTCAGTTTAGACTCTGTACAAACACCCTCAAAAGATCTGGTTTTCCTCTGTTTCAAGGGTATTGTTAACTGTTACAGTCCCTTGAGGGAAGAATTGGGAAATTAACACTACTTTATACTCTTGCTATGGTATTTCATAATCCTTCCTTATGTAGATCCAGCCTCTTCTTTAGTAACAATTCTGGGTCTGAGAATTGACTGAGGTCTGGAAATTGGGAGATCATGATTTTTTTGTGTATGAAGTCAGCCTTTTGCTCATCCATTCATGATCTTTGTTGATTATACAAGCTAAGGATTATCCTTATTGGCTGTCCATTTATCTTTCCCCTAAGAATCCAATGTTTCATCTGCCATCTTCATAGATCTCTATGAACCAGGTCCTGGGACTTTGTTTGCCATTAGGATGATTATGCTTATCTAGTATCTGAGAATTAAGTGGACCACTTGGTTTGCTATTCTGGGGTCCACTCATCCCCACTACAACAATTGAGTGCAGTTCTGTAACAGTATCTCTTACCACTGGCTCCAGATCTTAGGGAATAGCCACTCCGCAGTAAACGTCCTGTATGCGACTCTTCATCTTAGAATCTGTTTCTGAAGACTCAACCAGCAACAATGGGTTACACCAAATTAAATAATGTTTTTTGCCTGAAGAATTTTGTACCTATTATGGGCAAGTACAATGTGAATTCCCATGAACAGAATGTAAAATATTGGGGTCAGAAGTCTATTTAGCTATTTCATCAGGTTATATTTATTTAAACATCCAAACTGGCATATAGTTGGACTGTCAGTGTTGCCAGTATTAGGTGAAATAAAGCTCTATGTCATTTTAGTTTTCATTGTATTATCATAAATATCTTTTAATATATTTATAACATTTGTATTTCCTTTTTAAATGAACTCTTTGTTGTCATTTTCCCATTTAAAAATGAGTTGATAGTCTTTCTCTTATAGATTTGTAGAACTTCCTTATATATTGTGAGAATTAGCTCTTTGCCTGGTATGAGTAGAAAATATTTTTTCTTGTCATTTGACTTTTGAAATTGCTAAGAGTTTTCTTCCCTTTTTCGTATCTTTCTTTCTTTTCCTCCTTCCTTCCTTTCCTTCTTCCTCCTCCCTCTTTTTCTTGCTTGTTTCCTTTCTTTCCTACCATCTTTTCTAGTCTGAAACATTTCAATAGCCTTCTGACAGTAATAAACTAGTTTTAATTCCTGTTCATGTTAGATTTTTTTCCCCCAGAGATTCAGAATGATTTTTAAAAAGCTTGCGTGTGAATATTTCACATTACTGCTTCAAATACTCATTGATCTTAGGGGAGGACCCCCAAAATGGTTTACAAGGCTTTTCTCATTTGCCCCACCCTACCCCATCTACTTCTATGGCCTAATTTCCAGTCAATTCTTATACCAGGAACTTTGTTTTTCCTTTTCCTCTTATGTTCCACGTTTCTTCCTGCCAGAGTCTTCACATACACTGTTACCAGTCCATCTTTTTTCCCCTGCAAGGTTGCCTGGACAATTTTTTATTCTTCAGATTTTATCTTAAATGGCACTTCAGTAGGGTCAATTTTCTATCCCCATTAGGTTCTCTTTTATATGCCCTTATTGTATCCTGTAATAACTTTTATAGCCCTGGATCTAACTGTGTAACATATGCAATTAACTGTTTGTTTAGTTAGATACTGGCATTTCTAGCTCAAGACTAAACTGTTCTCTCAGGAAGTCTCTCCTTCCTTAGTAGTTAACAAAGGGTCTAGAATACATAACACAAAATAAATTATCATTTAAAAACCACTTGTTTGCTGGGTATGTGGCACAGTCCTGTAATCCCAGTGGTGTGGGAGGCTAAGGCAGGAGGATTGCAAATTCGAGGCCAGCCTCAGCAATTTAGTGAGGCTCTAAGCAACTGAGATCCTGTCTTAAAATAAAAATTAGAAGGGCTGGGGAAGGGGCTCAGTGATTAAGCATTCTTGGGTTCAATCCCTTGTACCAAAACCAAAACAAACCAAACAAAGCAAACAAACTAACAAGTGAAAAAACTCATTTGTTTGAGCCCCATCTTAGCAACTTAAAAAGACTCTACCTCAAGATAAAAAATAAAAAATAAAAAGGACTGAGAGTGGAGCTCAGTGGCATAACATCCCTGGGTTTGATCCCCAGTATTGCAAATACATACAAACCATTGATTGAAGGAAAGAGTGACAAGTTTGAGAGTTTGGCAATAGACAAAGACTTTAGTACTACGTTGATGAAATTATTCTTTATTTTGTAGGAAATGAAGAGTCACTGAAACATTTAATAGCTAGGGATAGCCATATGTTTATCCTAATTCTTCCTTCTCTTTTTATAGAACGTTGGATTTGCAATCAATAATTATTTCTTGAGTATTCTTTTACGTAATAAGGAATCTATGTGAATACATAGTAAGACAACTTAAATTGTTAATTAAAAAAGAGTGCATCTTTTATTGGAACTGATTTTAAAAGTAAATTTCTCTATATACACATTTGACTTGTAGTTTAAGCAAATAATTCTTAAAAGAGAATTATCATTCCATCCTAATATACTCCCAACCAAAAATAATGTCAGTGATCCCTGTGCTATATCACAATATTTATGAAATAGGTTAATATCACAGTATTAGGGAATAGCAGATTTTAATGGTAATATTGTATTCAAAGCTACTTTTTTTATGGTACCAGGGATTGAACCCAGGGATGTTTACCACTGAGACACATCCTCATCCATTTTATTTTTTATTTTGAGACAGGGTCTTGCTAAGTTGCTTAGTGTCTTGCTAAATTGTTGAGGCTGGCTTTGAACTTGTGATCCTTTTGCCTCAGCCTCTGGAGCTGCTGGGATTATAGGCATGAGCCACCATATTGGCTGCTATTTTTGTTAAGGAAGGAAAAAATATGTGTGAGTGTCAAGTTTTGAAAAAGAAAGTATACTTATTGTATATTATACTTGTAATCTCGAAATTTTTAAATAATGATTTAATAATAAAAAATAATAAAATAATAATAAGCAAAGGTATCTCTGGGCTTTGCTGCGGAATGACTCAATAATTTCTATTTTAATAATATTAGACTGTACCTTTATTTATGTAATGCTTTTTATGTTCAAACTGCTTAACCAAAATTAAGTAATTAGTCCTCATACGTTGTTTAAACCCTGCAAGGCAGGTAAGAATTATCTTCATTTTACAGATTACGCCAAATGTACCATATTCCAAATGATTAATGCTTCAAAATCTCCAATACCAAATGGTCTGTGTTCTTCTGGAAGCATGTGGAAATGCAAATTTACATAGTAATTATGTGTTCAATTGTGCTGAGGAAGCAAGTGGCAGGCCCAGATAATCTGAGAGAGAGAGAGAGAGAGAGAGAGAGAGAGAGGGAGGGAGAGAGGGAATTACTGGTAATATACATGAAAGAGGACGCAGGTTTTAAAATCCTTGTTGATTGATAAAATCATTATTTATATATAGTGATTCTCTCAAAAGTTCTTCTATGTTTAGAAAAAACCCAAAAAGCTCCACAAAGACCTTGGCAAATGCTATTAATACACAGCATAGATTGGTGAAATTTGCATCTCGACAAGTGAAAAAGAAGCCATGCTGAAGATGACAGTGATGTACAGTTATTTTCTTATCATTTAGTACATAAATCCTACTACTGGGCTGCATTTTGATTATTGTTAATATCTCCTGTGTGCTAAAAATTTGTGTGAGAAATTTGCGCTCAAAAAAGAAATTGTGAATTATTAATAGGAATATGATTCCTTAGCCTCATATTGTAGAAAGACTGACAAATATGCCCTTTCTATTTTTGAAAAAACATAGCATTTTTATTGTTTTCTTTCTCATTGCAGAAGAATAACCATAATTGTCAGTGAAAAAAATGAGGAAAGTTGTATATCTTTCTACCTACCATATCACAGAACTCTGGGTTTCGCTGTGTTCTGAAGATGGGTCTATTTCCATGCATCAGTAGAAAATGTGGGTTGTTGGAATTTTAGCTCAGTGAGACCAACCTCTTCAACACTGCCTGACCTTGTGCAGAAGTGTCAGAAATCATTATTTAGAGATTCAGGGTCTTCTACTTCTGATAATATTGTGGAATAGATATTTGGAATAATCTTTCTTATAAAGAGTATTGTTGTGGTTTGGATATGAGGTGTCCCCCAAAAGCTCATTTGTGAGGCATTGCAAGAATATTCAGAGGTGAATGATTAGATTGTGAGGGTTGTAACCTAATTTGTGGATTAATCCACTTGAAATGGGTGGTAATTGTAGGCAGGCAGGGTGCAGCTGGAGGAAGTAGATTACTGGGGGTGTGCCTTTGAGGTTTGTATTGTCCCTGGTGATTGGAGCTCACTCTCTGCTTCCACCATGCCTCACTTCTGGTTCAGAGCTTTAGAGTTGCTTGAAGATGTACTGAACCCTGAAACTGTGAGCCAAAATAAACTATTCTTCCTCTTGTTCTTGTGGGGTCTTTTGGTCACAGTGATGCAGAGCTGACAAGAACAAATATCTAGAAATACTTAAAAAATATAATGCTTATATGAGATATTAGGTAAAGAAGGAAATTACTGAAGAAATGGCCAGAGATAATAATTAGAAGGTCAGGAAACATCAATAAACTTTGTAAGGTGTATGAGAGACAAATATTAGGACTTTTGAATGTGGAAGGGTGGGCCATAAAGCTGAATCCTCCACATCCTTGGTGGTTAGGTCAAAAAAATCCCTACCTCCTGGAGGGTGATGTAGAGATTCTTGTCTTTCTCTACCTTGGCTGAAGGTGGAGTAGGAAAACATGTGTTTCCTGAGAAGTCTTACCTGAGGTCTAGCATCACATACAAATTTTCAAACAAAATCCATTCTATTATGAATTGAAAACCTTTAGCTGCAAACTAAAGAGCTCTCAGGCTTCTGGTATTCCTAGGTTACTAGCAAAATCAAAGCCAATTCTCTGGAGGAATTCATTATAAACTCAAGCCTCAAAGAAATCCCACAGAAATGATTCCTATACACATGAGCAAAAAATAAAAATTAATAAACTATATGCAAAACCATGAGCAAGATCAGTGAAAATATCCTATTACAGAATCAGACAAGCCAAGACTGGATATTGGAACTTACTAGATATCAAATATAGGTATAAATATTTAATGCTTTCAAAATGGATGTAGGACATTATCAAAAGTATCATAAAGCATCATAAAGGACAATACTAAATAGCCAAAGTAGGTTTTAAAAAAAGAACAAGAAGAGTACCTGGAAAGGAAATATATAATATTTTGTGAAAAACCTAAAAGATTGTTTATGTAGCAGATTTAATATAGTAAAGAAAGGATTAATGAGCTGTAACATGCCTTGAAAAATGGAGGCATACAGTTTGAAAATACAAAAGACAGAGGTATGACATAGAATAGGGTAGGAAGGCATAATATAGATATAATGAGTTTCAGAAGGATACTAGAGAAAAGCAGGAGAGAAAATGGAAGAAATAATAGTGGGAATTATTCAAAGATGATGAAGGGTGTAAAGTTCAAATTTTAAAGGCCCTGTAAATCTTTAGAAGAATCTTTAAAAATAAATCCACACTGAGATGCATACTAGTAAAACTGCAGAACCCCAAAGACAAGTGAAGATCTTAAAAGTTGCATAATAATTACTTATAGGTAATTTCTACATAACAACAATAGGGGCCAGAAGATATTGCATTAACCTTTAAAAGGCTGAGATAGGAAGATTGTTAACTTAGAATTCTATGCCATGCAGAAGTCTTTCACCTCTTTTGTTAAATTGATTCCCAAGTATTTTATTTTTTTGAGGCTATTGTGAATGGGATAGTTTTCCTAATTTCTCTTTGAGAGGCTTTATCACTGATGTATAGAAATGCAATTGATTTGTGGGTGTTAATTTTATATCCCGCTACTTTGCTGAAATCCTTTATTAATTCTAAAAGTTTTCTGGTAGAATTTTTTGGATCCTCTAAGTATAGAATCATGTCGCCCACAAATAATGATAGTTTGAGTTCTTTTTTCCGATTCATATCCCTTTAATTTCTTTTGTCTGTCTAATTGCTCTGGCTAGTGTTTCCAGGACTATGTTGAATAGCAGTGGTGAGAGAGGGCATCCCTGTCTAGTTCCCGTTTTCAGAGGGAATGATTCCAATATTTCTCCATTTAGGATGATGTTGGCCTTGGGTTTAGCATAGATAGCTTTTACAAAGTTGAGGTTGTTCCTACTATCCCAAGTTTTTCTAGTGTTTTGAGCATAAAAGGGTGTTGTATTTTGTCAAATGTCTTCTCTGCATCGATTGATAAAATCATATGACTCTTATCTTCCAGTCTATTGATGTGATGTATTACGTCAATTGATTTCCATATGTTGAATCAACCTTGCATCCCTGGAATGAACCCCACTTGATCATGGTGCACTATTTTTTTGATATGTTTCTGTATGCGATTTGCCAGAATTTTATTGAGAATTTTTGCACCTATGTTCATCAGGGATATTGGTCTGAAGTTTTCTTTCTTTGATGTGTCTCTGTCTGGTTTTGGAATCAGGGTGATACTTGCCTTACTCATTCTATGAGTTTGGAAGAGTTCCCTCCTTTTCTATTTCATGAAATAGTTTGAGGAGAATTGGTATTAATCCTTCTTTGAAAGTCTTATAGAACTCAGCTGAGAATCCATCTGGCCCTGGACTTTTCTTGGTTGGCAGGCTCTTGATGGCATCTTCTATTTCCTTGCTTGAAATTGATCTGTTTAAGTTGTGTATGTTCTCTTGGTTCAGGTTGGGTAGGTCATATGCCTCTAGAAATTTGTTGGTGTCTTCAGGGTTTTCTATTTTACTGGAGTATAAATTTTCAAAATAGTTTCTAAATACCTCTGTATTTCGGTAGTGTCTGTCATGATATTTCCTTTTTCATCATGAATTTTAGTAATTTGGGTTTTCTCCCACCTTCTTTTTGTTAGAGTGGCTAAGGGTTTGTCAATTTTGTTTATTTTTTCAAAGAACCAGCTTTTTGTTTTGTCAGTTTAACATAAGAGGTGAAAGACCTCTACAATGCAAACTACAAGACACTGAAGAAAGAAATTGAAGAAGACCTTAGAAGATGGAATAATCTCCCATGCTCCTGGATAAGCAGAATCAATATTGTCAAAATGGCCATACTTCCCAAAGTACTATATAGATTCAATGCAATCCCAATTAAAATCCCAATGTCATTCCTTATAGAAATAGAAAAGGCAATCTTGAAATTCATTTGGAAGAATAAGAGACCCAGAATAGCCAAAGCAATCCTTAGCAAGAAGAGTGAAGCAGGAAGCATCACAATACCAGACCTTAAATTATACTACAAAGCTATAGTAACAAAAATGGCATGGTACTGGCACCAAAATAGACATGTAGACCAATGGTATAGAATAGAAGACACAGAGATGAACCCACTTACATATAGTTACCTTATACTAGACAAAGGAGCCAAACACATACACTGGAGAAAAAATAGTCTGTTCAACAAATGGTGCTGGGAAAACTGGAAATCCATATGCAACAAAATGAAACTAAACCCCTATCTCTCACCATGCACAAAATTCAACTCAAAGTGGATCAAAGACCTGGGAATCAGACCAGAGACCCAACACCTAATAGAAGAAAGAATAGGCCCAAATCTTCATCATGTCGGATTAGGACCATACTTCCTTAACAAGACTCCTATAGCACAAGAAGTAAAATCAAGAATCAACAAATGGGATGGATTCAAACTAAAAAGCTTCTTCTCAGCAAAAGAAATAATCAATGAAGTAAACAGAGAGCCTGCATTCTGGGAACAAATCTTTGCCACACACACATCCAATAGAGCACTCATCTCCAGGGTATATAAAGAACTCAAAAAGCTTAACACCAAAAAAACTAATAACCCAATCAATAAATGGCCCAAAGAGCTGAACACAAACTTCACAGAAGAAGATATACAATCAGTCAACAGACATATGAAAAAATGTTCAACATGTCTAGCAATCAGAGAAATGCAAATCAAAACTACCCTAAGATTTCATCTCACGCCAGTCAGAATGGCAATTATCAAGCGTACAAACAACAATAAGTGTTGGCGAGGTTGTGGAGAAAAAGGCATGCTCATACATTGCTGGTGGAACTGCAAATTGGTACAACCAATCTGGAAAGCAGTATGGAGATTCTTTGGAAAACTTGGAATGGAACCACCATTTGAGCCTGCTATCCCACTCCTTGGTCTATACCCAGAAGACTTGAAAACAGCATACTGCAGTGACACAGCCACTTCAATGTTTATAGCAGCTCAATTCACAATTGCTAAACTGTGGAACCAACCTAGATGCCCTTCGATAGATGAATGGATAAAGAAACTGTGGTATATATACACAATGGAATATTACTCAGCAATAAAAGAGAATAAAATTATGGCATTTGCAGGTAAATGGATGGAGTTGGAGAATATCATGCTAAGTGAAGTAAGCCAATCTCAGAAAACCAAATGCCGAATATACTCATTGATAAGTGGATGCTGATCCATAATGTGGTGAAGGACATGGGAACAATGGAGGAACTCTGTTCACTGGGGTGTAAGGGGGGAGGGGGCATTGGGACAGTAAAGGTGGTGGAATATGATGGTCATCATAGCCCTAACTTTATGTGTGACTGCATGTATGTTGTGATTCTATATCACTTACAATGAGAGAAATGAAATGTTATCCTCTATCTATGTACAATGAATCAAATTGCACTCTATTATCATGTAAACCTAAATAGAACAAATAAATAAATTAAATATGAAAAAAAGAATTCTATGCCATGCAAAACTTTCTTTCAAGAATAATTGTATAATAAATGAATACAAGAGCAGTATAACTCCACATTATGTACAACAACAAGAATGGGATCCTAATTGAAATGGATTGTACTCCATGTATGTATAATATGTCAAAATATACTCTATTGTCATGCACATATAAAAACAAAAAATTTAAAAAAAAGAACAATTGCATAGCACATGTTCTTTAGGGAAGATTCTCAATGTAGTTCAAGAAACAGCAAAATAATCTCAGAAGAAAGATCTGATAAGGAAAGTTGAACAAAAATGATGGTAAATATACAGATGAATCTAGAAAAATGTCTACAGTTATGCCATCAAATATAAGACACATTGAATTTTCAAGATGTTTAAATTTTGGGACTGATGAAATGAAAAAAGTCCCCAGTTGGAGTAAAGATATTTTAAAACCATAAAATTGATTCCTGAACATTTTCTTTGAAAATTACATCTTGATCTAGAATATTGAAATTTTCAATTATTGGAATTATTGTATTATTAGTACTTCAGTTGAAGCCAGCAATTTATCCATTCTTTTCACTACACCCTGTGTTTTCACCCACACCCACACCCATATAATGTTTTTTTCTTGAACCCTTCTCAGTGTTGTTACAGCTTGAATTCTAGTAAATTCTCTGTTTTTCTTAGTTATTAACTTTCTTTATTATTGGATATTGACAGAACAAAACATCAAGCAGAGCATCAGGCAGATTACAGGAAGGACACAGATATTCTATGACTTTGTAATATTTTATAGAGAAAATAAGTTACAGCAAATATAAAGAGAACATCTACTCACTGAATGATATGAATTTCAATTTTAAAGAAATAATTTGTTAAACTAGTTCGAATATTTAAGTTACACCTTTGAAAGTCTAATGAACTGTACAACTTTTAATACAATTTATTTTGAATTTTTTATCTAAGTTAATTCAGCTAATAATTGCTGTTCTTTTAGTAACATCCACTAATATAATTTGGTACTTTAAAACCATAATAAGTTTTAGACATATTTATATTGAGTATTTATAGCTATTTTCCAAATTTTAGGATGATCTGCCCGGGAAGGCATGTATATAGTAGAGAGAACAAGGGCTTTGAAGTCAGGCAAGGTTAGGTTGAATGTAGGTTCCACCAATTAATGTTGGTATAACTGGGCACATATTAAACATGTTTGAGCCTCAGCTACTTTTTCTATAAAATGAGATGTTACATACTTTATTATGAAGTAGGGAAGATTAAATTAAATAAATAAAGTAGTGTATATAAAATCCTAGCCTGTCTAGCACATAGCAGCCACCAAAAAAATGATAGTTATTATTACCAAGAGGAAATCCAGAATTTAATTTCTTGTTTTGGTTTCATGTGCATCTTAGTCTAAAAGAACATCTGAAAGAGAAGCTGAGAATTTGCATGTTGGGGCAATGTTCACACATTACATGCACTTTTATTCTGACAATAACTTAAAAAATTAAGCCATAGTGGTAGATGAATTATCTGAAACATAAACATTTTAAACATCATAATAAAATTTTAATTAAAAAGGAAAATTTCAATATTCTAGATCAATATTACAGTTGGCATAGTTTGCAATAACATAGTGTACTATAAATAGAAATAATAAAAGCATAGGAAATAACCACCATTAATTTATTCCTTTACCTTAATCAATGAGAAGTCAGGATACTGAAAAGTAAAGAAATAAAGACTTTTTGTAATATTGATTTGAAATAGGGGAATCCTTAGCATGACTTAAAAAAGGATCTTAATTTACCTGAGACATACATTTATTTATTTCTTTAAAAGTTTATTGTTTCTTTTTAGTTACACATGACAATAGAATCTACTTTGACATGCTTATACAAGCATGGAATATATCTTATTCTAATTAGGACTCTAGTGTTGTGGATGTACACAATGGTGAGATTCATTGTGGTTTACTCATATTTATATGGGAAAGTTATGTCCAATTTATTCTACTGTCTTTCTTTTTCCTAGCACCCTTCCTTTCCCTTCCTTTCCCTTTGTCTCATCCACTAAATTTCTATTCTCCCTGCCCCCAAACTTGTTGTGGATTAGCATTTACATATCCAAGAAAACATTCACCCTTTGGTTTTTTGGGATTGGCTTATTTCACTTAGCATGAGCCCCCAGATCCATCCATTTACTGGCAAATACCATAATTTCCTTCGTTATGGCTGAGTAATATTCCATTGTGTATATCTACCACATTTTCTTTATCCGTTCATCTGTTGAAGGGCACCTAGGTTGGTTACATGGATTAGCTATTGTGAATTGTGCTGCTATAAACATTGATGTGGCTATGTCACTATAGTATGCTGATTTTAAATCCTTTGGATATATAATTAGTAGTGGGATACCTATGACAAATGGTAATTCCATTTCTCATTTTTTGAGAAATATCCATACTGTTTTCCAGAGTGATTGCACTAATTTGCAGTCCCACCAACAATATATGAGCATATATTTCCCCCCACATCCTCTCCAACATTTATTGTTACTTGTATTCTTGATTGTTGCTGTTTTGGTAGAGTGAGATGAAATCTCAGTGTTGTTTTAATTTGTATTTCTGTAATTGCTAGAGATATTGAACATTTTTTTCATGTATTTGTTAACCATTTGTATTTCTTCTTTTGAGAAGTGTTTGTTTAGTTTTGTCCATTTATTGATTGGTTTATTTGGTTTTTTTTTTTGGCGTTGTTTGAGTTCTTTGTATATCCTGAAAATTAATGCCCTGAGGAGCAGGTGGCAAAGACTTTCTCCCATTCTGTGGGCTCTCTGTTCATGTTCTTGATTGTTTCTTGCTGTGAAGAAGCGTTTTAGTTTGATACCATCCCATTTATTGATTTTTTTCTTTTACTTTTTGCATTTTAGGAGTCTTGTTAAGGAAGTCAATTCCTGAGCACATGTTGGAATGCTGGGCCTACATTTTCTTCTAGTAGATACAAGGTTTCTGGTCTAATTTCTAGGTCTTTGATCCACTTTGAGTTTAGAGTGAGAGTTAGAGGTTAAATTTCATTCTACTACATATAGTTTTCCAGATAAAATCCTTTATCTGGTGATGATGGAAGCCTCCTAAACACATGACCCATCAATGACTTATATGAAGCCCTCATTTCAGGGAAACCACGTTACTTAGTACTCACAGCATCCATCAGGTGAAGCCTCGCACTATTTTCACACAACACCTATATTGTACTCCTTCATAAAAAATAACATTCTTAATTTTCTTTGCAATTTACAGCCTTCAGATTTTCTAGACCATATTAAAAGCTATGTGTACTTTCTTCTGTTACTTACTACCTAACTGCTGTTTTTATTAAAAATGACCACAAGAGCCACCATAACTGTGGCCAACATTTGTTGATCTTTATTAACTGCTAAGTACTTTATATACATTTGCAAGTTTAATGTCTAATTTAATCCTTATTTATTGTTATTAAATTCTTTGTCTCCTCAAAGCCTAGACATAGCTAGGCTATGTGCATAGTGAATGCTCAGTCATTATTTACTGCTGTTTATGTTGATGTTGCAGCATTTAAAGAAAGGGAAGAGCATAGAACATTAGCTAGTTAAGGTCTTTGCCTTTCTTCCCTTTCTTTCCTTTTCTTCCCTCTCCCCTTCCCCTTCTCCTTGCCCTTCCCCTTTCCCTTCCTCTACTCTTTCCTCCCTCCCTCCCTCGCTCGCTTCCTTCCTTCCTTCCTTCCTTCCTTCCTTCCTCCCTCCCTCCCTCCCTCCCTCCCTCCCTCCCTCCCTTCCTTCCTTCCTTCCTTCCTTCCAGAGATTAAATCCAGCGGTGCTCTACTACTGAGCTACACCCCTAACCCTTTTATAATTTTTTCATTTCTCCTTAGTAGATGGTATTACAGATAAAAACAAACACACAAATAAACAAACCCTGCTGCACCCAGTTTTTTACATTATTTTATTCTACCTGGTCCCACCTAAAGTTCTTTTTTGTAGAAATGTTTATATCATAATAATGAAGAAAATTCTTAGACTGTCACTATTACATAATGGCTTTTTTCCCTATAATAGCTTCTGAGGATATTACATGTTGCATCCTAAGGCATTTTGAATTTATTATGATTCTAATGTATACGTAAGTGCCATAAGGGGAATATAACTACCATGTTCATTTTAGTTCTATGTATTTCTGAACTAAGAGTCTAAGAAAGGAGAGAATTGATGTCTGCCAGTGGAAAAAAATGAAACTAATGAGAAAATAAACTTTAGTTTCAACCATCATAAAGTATATTAGCAAATAACAACAAAGGCTGGGGAAAGAATTAAGATCATCAAAAATTTCTTATGTTCTCCTTAATGGGTTTTGCTTCCTAATATAATTCCTATTTGCTCGAATTTTCCAATTTTCATTATCTTAACAGATTGTTCTCATTTTGATAGCACTCTCAGTTGAGTTTCATATACCCTCTTGTGTATCATTTAATCCTAAAAGTTTTCACCTTTTTGTTTGTATGCCTGCCAGTCTGTTTTCAAACTTAATGTAGTATTTAAAACATCCTACCTTACATTATACCCTAAAGATAATTAGGTCCTTATTAGCTTATAGAGTGCCAATGATGTTAATATATGTAAGGCTTACAATTACGTATTATTTACCTCACAAAAGAGAAGTAAGCTATTCTGTTTGCTTATTCTGTTCTCATAAGCACACCAGGAAGCAGAAATGCAGCCATTTTTTCCCCCTAGATTTCAATATTTAGGTCTTTGGTTGATATCAGTGAAGTGAAGGTAAAAGAAACATACCATTTCTCCAAAGCACATTTCTCTTTCTCACCTAAGCCTGTTGATTCAACATCAGGGAGCGTTCCCATGTGTTAGGTGTTGTATTCTGTTTTTATGTTTGTAATAAATGCAAATGCTCATAGAGGTGAAGTACATTCAGTATGGTCCCTAAAACTTCATTCTTTCAGTTAAAATCTACAGTACACCTGTATGTTGTAGATTACTATAGTAAATTAATGTTGTAGGTATTATAGGAATAATTTAGTTGTGAACTTGACATATTAGGCTCTTGCCCTCAAGGCCTGATATTCTAATATCAAAGTCAGATGACTGATAAACATATGATGTCAAAATTAGTTAACAGTGAGATGAGGCTACTTGGGAAATAGGCTGATGTGATAGATAATTCAGTGGCACTAGGGAGTGAGAAGTACTGCTTTAGGCAGGACACCTGGCTTTTTGAGGAGTTGATATTTGGGAAACCATGTGAAAGGCCTTAAAGTTGGTCATGGTACAGTGACCGTGGGTAAAGATGATGGTGTTGGCACATGACAGGGATGGAGAATTGGGCAAAATGGATTTGCGAGGGTCCTGTAAGCTGTGGTAAGGAATTTAGTCTATGAACGATGGGAAGTCATGAATGGGAGTTTATCAGAGGAATGGGATGATCTCATTTGTGTTTTCAAAAGCTCATTCTGGCTGTGGTCTAGAGTATTTAGTGGTAGGCTGAGATCTGCCCACAGGCATTCTGCACCAGTGCCCAGGCTCTTCCTGGCTGCCCTTTCTTCCATTTTCTTGCATTTGTACTTTTTATTCCCTCTTCCTTCCTTGCTGAACCACCCATTCTCCAGCTGGCAAACTCCTACTTCCTTTTCAAGTTCAGCTGATATCGCCTTTACGAATAGGATGATCTGATATTTCATCATCCTCACTGAAACACTTGTGAGTGTGCAAGAGGGTGCTATTAAAAAGTCTGTTTGATGAATAGGTATAAAAAATAGACTGTCCCACTCGAACAGAGGTATGGGCACCTCTGTTTTCTGGTTGTTTTTCCTTATATCTAAAAACATTCTGACACCAGGGGCCTTGAACTCAGGTTAAGAGAATGTAAATCTCAACTCTACTTATTTTGACTATGTGGTCTAATTCACTTCCTCTCAAATGAAATGTAGCCTTTTACCCAACATTTTGGGCATATTTATTGTAATCGTCTTTATAACTCACATCTCTTGGGGGTCTCTCGGTTCTTATAAGAACCAGGTCTTATTCTATGCTATCCCAGTGGTTGGAACAACACTTGGCACATATTCACTGACATTCAGAATATTAGGGATTGAATGAATGAGTGAATGCACCTCTAATTGAGAGCAAGTTAGGAGATACAGGAGCCATGTTGACTACAACATAGTTACAAGTTCCTCATTGAGTCCTTAAGTCTTTTGTCCTCAAGAGTTTCTTTAAAAATTCAAGTGTCAGCTGGGCGCGGTGGTACTTGCCTGTAATCCCAGCACTTTGGGAGGCTGACAGGAGAATCACGAGTTGAAAGCCAGCCTCAGCAACGGCAAGGTGCTAAGCAACTCAGTGAGACCCTGTCTCTACATAAAACACAAAACAGGGCTGGGGATGTGGCTCTGGTCAAATACCCCTGAGTTCAATCCCTGGTACCAAAAAAAAAAAAAAAAAAAAAAAATTCAAGTGTATCTTAGAGAAACATACTCAAAATTATTATCATGGATATTAGCAGATGCCACAAAACAAGAGAGATTCCTAGGAGAAAATATAAGAGAAAATAAACCAGAAGATGTAACACTGAGAGATGATTTGAAGTTTATGGATTTTTCTCTGATATCTATGAGTTGTCTTTTATAAATCATTATTTTATGTTTATTTAAGAGTTATCTATAGAGGCTGGACCTGTAGCTCCATGGCAGAGCATTTGCATGTGTGAGGCATTGGGTTCGATCCCTAGCACCACATTAAAAAAAAAAAAAAAAACAAATAAAATAAAGGCATGCTATCTACAAGTACAAAAAATAAATAAAATAAAAAAGAGTTATCTATTAAAAATGGTGAGTTTGAAATCCAAGTTAAGTATATTAAAAAACTAAATACTAAGCAATTATTAATGCAACTCAGTTTTACTGGTTGAGTACATTAAATTATGGAAATGAGTTCATTTAAAATGCTCCTCTCCCTGAATTTGATGGTATCGTCTATTTAATTTAAGGTTTAATTGAGATCATGCTGTATAATAAATTGGTATGTATGTTATAATTTTTGGTGTATTTAAATGTATGTACATATCATGCTGTAGAGATAAATTGTTAAATGTGCCTGCATAGTTCAATTTTCAAATGGTATTTAATTTACAAAATTGATGTTGCAATTATCTAACCATACTCAAAGGGAGAAGGAAAGCAAAACCCATAAAGTTAGTGAAAACACATAAATGTATGATAAAGAAATACTTTGAAACTAGTGAAAAGAGGTATATTTTCAAGTTTGAAGACTTCTTGAGTAAATTCCTGCAAATACGCTGCCATTGTTATTTTGTAAAAATGAGTTAATTGATCTAGCTTTTTGGAAAGACTGTTAAAAACTAAGGAAGGAGAGGTACCTCATATTACAAAGTCTTGTGTAGTCTTCAGTTGCTAATTTGGCTTAGAATTTATTAAGTCTTCCTGGTGAGTCCCGAGGTTTTGGTTTGGTACATTTCACAGCACATGAGTTTGCTGAAAATCTTCCTTAAATGTGTTATTTTAATTTTAATCTCTCTGATAGATGTGTGGAAATAGAATACTTTCTGTAACATTGGAAAAAGTAAATAAATTAAAAGAAATAGTTTAAAGAGGAAACAGCATTTTAGATGGTGATTTAGAAATAGTAAACAAATACGTAGAGGAAATAACTCCAGATTTAAAAAAAAATCATTTGTTTTTCTTAAGTATATACTCACAATTTACTATTAAGTTGAATTGTTCAACAAGTGTTCATTGACTACTGTGTGTGCTTAAAGTTCATACTATTGATCGTAATCCTCAGTAATGTTTATTGAGTGTGTACTGTATATAGATTACTGTCCTAGAGGGAGTTTATGGTTTGAAATGATTAATAGTTTGTTTATGTGCAGTAGAGGCAAGTTCTGTTGTGTTTTGGGGGCTTGATGGCTTCCTCATATAAGCTATAACATAATTAAACATAATAAAAGAGAAAAGTTAGTTGAGATTATAATAAGATCATCTGAAGCAAGGGAAGCTTTGAAACAGAAAAATTTCTACATTCCAGGCCAAATTTTAGGAAAAAATATATTTTCCCAAGTTTTTTAAAAAAATTCTATTTCTTGAGTAAACACTATGTACCACACACACACACACACACACACACACACATAAATATACATATATATGTGTATACATATATATAAGTAAAAAGATTAATAAAACATAGCATCTATATTCAAAATGCATTTATTACTTATCTTCCATTGGGATCATTCATAGCGTATAGTATGAATGATTTTATCACTTGCCCAGGAAAATGAGAACTTTATAGAATGAGACCCCTGTTATGGTATAGATATGAGGTGTCCCCCAAAAGTTCATGTGTGAGACAATGCAAAAAGATTTAGAGGTGAAATTATTGGGATATGAGAGACTTGACTTGATCAGTGCATTAATCCACTTGAACTGGGTGTTAACTGTAGGCAGGTAGGGTATGGCTGGGAGTGTCTCCTTGGGGTCTATATTTTATTCCTGGTGAGTTTATTATAGTCTCTTTCTGCTTCCTTGTGCTATGTCCTGAGCTGCTTTCCTCTGCTACACCTTTCTGCCATGATTTTCTACCTCATCTCAGGCATAGAGCAATGGAGCCAGGGGTCTATGGACTGAGACTTCTGAAACCGTGAGCACCAAATAAACTTTTTCTCCTCTAAAATTGTTATTGTCACATCTTTTGGTTGCAGTAATGAAAAAGTTGACTAAAACAACCTCTGAGCAAGGCAAGTTTTAAAGGAGAAATGGCAGTGAGAATAAGCCATATGGGTAGGGGAGCAGATGCTGCCTTGAGCTTGCTGGAACTCTAATAGGGTCACACAAGGGAAGAGTAGAGATTTTTTTTTCTTTTTTTTTAGTTGTAGATGAACACAATATCTTTATTTATTTTATGTGGTGCTGAGGATTGAACCCAGTGCCTCATACACGGGAGGCAAGCGCTCAACCACTGAGCCACAACCCAAGCCCGACGAGTAGATTTTCAACGAGGCTTTAAACATAATACCTCAAAACATTCTTGTTCAACTCTATCAGAATATAGTTTCTGTGATTAAATGACTTGTACTGATATAACTAGAGCTTAGGCTATAACTTCCAACATGTTGTACAAGGATTATTTTGAATTATAGGCAGAAATATTTGTAAAAAGATACATTTGTTCTACGTTTGTGACAATTTAAAAATTTAGGTTTTTAAAATTGTATTTATACACACAAACTGCCATGGAGGATCAAACAAGTTAAGATAATAATTTAAAGCAAATAAACTATGAAAGTAGCCTAGGTGTCCATTAACAGATGAATGGATAAAAAAATGATATATATACACAATGGAAATTTATTCAGCAATAAATAAAAATGAAATTTGCAGGAAATGGATGGAATATAAGACCATTATATTAAGAGAAAAAAGCAAAATGAAGGAGATCAAGAGTTGTATCTTTTCTTTTGTGTGTGAAAACTATAGAAGTAAAAGGAAAAGAAAGGTAGGGAGTGGGCAGGAATCTCATGAAGACCAAGTGGAGATTAATAAAGGGACCAGAGGGTGGGAGGGAAGAGGGGGAAAAAGGGGAAGTGCTGGGGAATGATATTGGCCAAATTATATGTTATATTGTAGGGATGTACAAATATGTAACAGCAAATCTCATCATTATGTGCAACTGTAATTCAGCAATAAAAAATCTGGAAAGGAAAAATAAATAATCAATAAATTTTACCATAATTGTTTTGTTACTCAACTAGTTAATATGGAGGAATTTTATTATTTTCAGGGAAATATAAATTTTCTATTAAAGCCTCTAGAACTTTAAAATTTGACTTCTAAAATAAATTTCAAAATTATGCAAACAGCATACATTTATATTACAAAATTAACAGATAAAATACAGAGGAAGGGAAAAATTGAAGAAACTTTAATAATTGTATGAGTCCCACAAAATTGTTGTTCATATCTGATATATTTATATGCTTGTGTCTATTCATGTACATATCCAATAGTAGATAATGCTGTTTTCTTTTAGTTCAAGGACTTAAGAGGACAGCAGTGTTTGGACAGTGCTATCCGACATATGACTCACCTACATGAAGAATTCCACCAGGGGAGAAGGTGGAAGCAATAATTCCTCTCCTGGTCCTAACTTTCCATGTATCTTTCTTTTGGTTCCAGGCTTAGATACTTCTAACAGTCAGGAATTCACCTTTAGAAGAAATGTGGCTGTTGGTGAATATGTGTAGGGAACAAACTCCCTTTGGACCAAGATTTAGCTGCTGCTGAACCCTCATATCTGTTGTATGTATGGGAGAACTAAGTCTGTAGTTTGAATCTCACTTGAAGGAGGTAGCTTCATGCACAAGGTCTTATTCCTTTTGGAATGTGCCTCAAGCCAGCCTTTAACATCTATAGCAAGAGCTTAATCTTCTTTGGCTAATTTTTCAGAGGGAGTTTTGGGATAGATTCTTTTCTGGCTGCTCTGTTTATGAATTACTAACAACAACAGGAACAACTTTCATTGAGCATGTACCTTGTCTCAGGCCCTGTACTCCTCATCAATGCATTCAGTCCTCAGAACAAATAATGACATTTGCTTTATTGGTCTGCTCAGACTGATATAACAAAATGTCACAGATCGGGTCACTTAAATGATAGAAGTTTATTTCTCACAGTTTTGGAGGCTGGAAGTTCAAGATAAAAATAGTTCCAGGGTTGATTTCTGATGAGTTCTCTTCTTGGCTTGCAGATGGCTACCTTCTTGCTGTTATCTCACCTGGCTTTTTCTTTGTGCATGTACATCCCTGTTGTGTCTTCCTCTTCTAAGCGTAACAGTCCTATTGAATTAGAGCCCCACTGTTATGATTGCATTAATATTAATTACCTCTGTAAAGGCTCTGTCTCCAAATACAGTCACACTGGGGAACACATGGGTTTTAAGAGAACATGATTCAGTTTATAACAGTGGTAGTGTTTGTATACTCATTTCATAGAAAAAATTATTTTACCAATATCAGGCAGCTGGGTGAAGATGAAATTTAGATCCAACTTTGATTAGGAGTGCAAGTTATGACACACTATGATATATTGCCATAAAATGCAATTTGGGTGCTATTTTTTTCTGTCTAGCTCCGTTCTACTCTGTAACTATTATAAATTCCTCTAAGATTCTGGTGTTAGTTTGTCCTTTAGGTTTAATTTTCAAGGTTCTTTTAAATTTTCATCACTTTTCTATGTCTCCTGAGCATTTTTATTTTGTGAAAAGATGAGAGAAATTTTATAGTGACTTCTAAGTGGTTTTGAGTCATTTTGACTAACTCCAGATATTAACTATGTAAGTGAAGAAAAAAATTGACCCTGTAATTGTACCAAATTTATAACTTAATGTTTCTTATCAGGTTATAGAAGCAATACCCCCACAATTCCTGCTTGCTCTCTATATCCTATTGATTATAATGGTTCTTTATTGGCCAGGAAAAGCATTACAGATTCACAAGACCAATTTTTTCCCTCATAGCCATCAAAAGCTCATTGTGTAATAATGTTACTTTCCAGGATTTTAAAGCAGAATCATTTTTCCCTCAAAAGAATTATAATTCTGCCGGGCGCGGTGGCACAAACCTGTAATCCCAGCACTTAGGGAGGCTGAGACGGGAGAATTGCGAGTTCAAAGCCAGCCTCAGCAACAGCGAGGCGCTAAGCAACTCAGTGAGACCCTGTCTCTACATAAAACACAAAATAGGGCTGGGATGTGGCTCAGTGGTCAAATGCCCCTGAGTTTAATCTCCAGTACCAAAAAAAAAAAAAAAAAAAAAAAAGAATTATAATTCTGAAGTCACAAGGCAAAAAGACATTGGAAACTAGGCTGACTTTTCAATACTTAATTTCTTGTGTCATTGACAATATGGATCAGCCATGGGCTGTTGATAGCAGTTTCTACTTCTGATCTGGCATGACCACAGACCACAGGCTCTTGTCTATCACATATAGAAAGTATATCAGGCATTTCCAGATACATATACCTTATTGTAAGATCTTAATGTTTAAATTCTCTGCCTCAAGAATAATTTAATTTGGGGCTGGGGCTATGGCTCAGCGGTTGAGCGCTTGCCTCGCATACGTGAGGCACTGGGTTCGATCCTCAGCACCACATAAAATAAATAAAGATATTGTGTTCATCTACAGCTAAACAAAATATTTAAAAAAAAAAGAATAATTTAATTTGAACTGAAATTGCTAGCAATTATTCTGGTGCTTTTTTTTTCATCTGGTCCCTATTTTGAATTAGAGTCTTGCTTTGCAGAGAAATAAAGGAAGAATATCAAATATGTGGGTCAAAGGATACTCATGTATCATGACAAACTCATTACTCTCTTGGTCCTTATGTCTAGCAATGCCTGGTACTGAATATTTGAGAGGATGAATATGTTAGCAAATGCCACCAACCAAACTGCTTAAGAATTCCATTTTAAGAGGCATATTACCATTATCCAAATTCTCTTCACAATTTTTCCCTGCCTACTGACACTTTTATATCCAAGTCAACCACAATTTGATGCATCCCTTAAAAGAAGACAGAGAAAAGTGTATACTTGTCTTCTATCTTCATAATTTTTGAGGAGACAAAATATACACACAAGAAACATTAAAGAAGATTTAAAAATACAAAAGAGAGTTTTGTCGCTTCTTGAGACTTTTCTGCATTAGATAAACTACCTTTGGTTTTATAAAGGGCACTTTTAGGGATCTTCCTTTGTAAAGGTTGGGATACCTTAGCAACTGTTAGGATGATATCTGACTTAGCAAAATCTGACTGTTCGTAGCAGGCCACTGTATAGGGTAGAGAGGTAGAACCCTGAGCCCTAAAAGAATGCTGGAGGGAGAAAAGTATCATTTTAATAGTTCAAAAAGGGTGCAAGGATGACTATGAAGTCTCTGAGCATGGGAAGTTAGTCAAGGGTTTAGTAGTCAGCAAAGGCAGAAGTTGAGACCAGAGCTGGACAAGAAAGAATGACTTGTGCTAGATCATAAAAGATTGTGTTTAATTATCTGTTATGGTTTGGATATGAGATATCCCCCAAGCTCACGTGTGACACAATGCAAGAAGTTTTGAAGGAGAAATGATTGGGTTGTGAGAGCCATAACCAAATCAGTGAATTAATCCCTGATGGGACTAACTGAATGGTAACTGGAGGCAGGTGGGGTGTGGCTGGAGGAAGTGGGACATTGAGGGTATGGTTATGGGGTATATATTTTGTATCTGGAGAGTGGAGTCTCTCTCTCTCTGCTTCTGATCATCATGTGAGCTGCTTCCCTCTGCCACACTCTTCCACTCTGATGTTCAGCCTCATCTTGAGCCCCAAGGAATGAAGCTGGCCTTCTATGGACTGAGACCTCTGAAGCTGTGTGCCCTCAAATAAACTTTTCCTCCCTAAAATTGTTCTGGTCAGATCCTTTAGTCACAGCAGTGAAAAAGCTGACTAAAACAATTGTCTAAGTCCATTTTGTGCTGCTATAACAGAGTACTCGAGACTGATGAATTTTTAAAGAAGAGGGATTTTTTCTAATAGTTCTGGAGGCTGGGAAGTTCAAGATTGAGGGGCCACATATGGCAAAGCCTTTGTGCTTTATCATCCCATGGAGGAGGGCAGAAAGTCAAGAGACTGTGAGAGGGCAAGAGAGCAACAGATTCAAGTCTTTTTATTATTGTTATCAATCAGTTCATGAGAGTGGAGCCTACATGATTTCAACACCTTCCTGTACTGTTGCACTGAGGATTAAATTCCCAACACGTGCTTTTTGGGAGAGACATTCAAAGTATAGCAGAAATGAATTTTTTTCTGTTTAATATCTGTTTTGCTCGAGTTCACAGGACTAAGGCAATAGTTAACATGCATATGATTCTCATTATTGGAATAGAGAGCATGTAATAACTGGTCTTTCAAGATTTCCACTGTGTCTGCTAGGAAGGATTAGCTTTTATTAAAGGAGAAAACCTGCACATACTGGTTACAACAATATGGAATTTATATTAAAAATTGAGAAGTTCAGTATTGATATGGACTTTAGGTATATTTTTGATCAGTGTACTGAAGCATTCCATAATTGTATTTGGTATTGCCCTTATGTGTGTTTTTATTTCTTCCTCAGATGGCTTTCTTCAGGATAGCAAATTGGTAACAATAATTCTAGTAATTGCACCTACATATCATACTCTATTGAGAGAGAGATTATTTGTGTTCCAGAATGTCCAGCATGAGGACTAAGATTTTCTCTGATTTCACTAGACTAGATCACATACTCGTGAATGAACCCTTAGTGGAATTAAGAGGGTGGAATGAAATGATTGGCTTAGTTTAGGTTAAGTACTTCGTTCCTGAAGCTGGAGGTAAAGCCAGATGTTCTAGAACTACACAAATCTTACATTGTAGATGGGAGATGAAATGGTTGTGAGAAGATAATCAAAATATCCAATTGTATTCATAAACCAATACTTCTTTAAAGGGATTTGAACCAAAACTTACAAGCAAAATGGAATCCTTAAGAATAAATGATGTTCATCAGGCCTACAATTATAGCCAGAATTTTCTATAAATTAGAATGAAACACATACAGCTAATTGCAGGTATACTTTACCTCATTTTTAGTCTACACTGATGGGATTAGTGCTATTGCATATTTATTTATTCATTCACAAATTTTTTTTTAATTTTTTAATTTTTATTTTTATTTATTTTTCTCAAAAGTTGCATTTTAATACATGTTATCAAACATAACAGAAAAAAACACAAATTTTCAGAAGCTGTACACACTATTCACTGAAAATATTTGTTGAGGCAAATAGAAAAAAAATTATTACAATCATAATTTTTATAACTTTGCACAAAATTATAAGCAGATTACATTCTTCATATTAAACATCTTTATATGCACTTTCAATGAACAGTATATATATATATATATATTTATATATATTTTTTATCAACCATCTTTACTATACCCATTCCCCTTTCCTGCCCCCCACCTCTCCCATGTCGTGTCCAGTGTTTCTCTATTTCTCTTATGTTTCCCATTCCCACCTCCCTTATGTATCACTAATCAGAGAGAACATTCGGCATTTGGTTTTTTGGGATTGGCTTACTTCACTTAGCATAATGCTTTCCAGTTCCATCCATTTGCCTGCAAATGCCATAATTTTATTCTCTTTTATTGCTGAATAATATTCCATTGTGTATATGTACCACAGTTTCTTTATCCATTCATCTATTGAAGGACATCTGGGTTGCTTCCA
>PVHX01011433.1:0-64214 GCA_004024805.1 Geosciurus inauris | reverse complement strand
AAGAATGTAATCTGCTTATAATTTTGTGCAAAGTTAGAAAAATTATGATTGTAATAATTTTTTTTCTATTTGCCTCAACAAATATTTTCAGTGAATAGTGTGTACAGCTTCTGAAAATTTGTTTTTTTTTTCTGTTATGTTTGATAACATGTATTTAAATGCAACTTTTGAGAAAAATAAATAAAAATTAAAATTAAAATAAATAAATAAATAAATAAATAAATAAATAAATAAAAAGAACATTATGTGGGCTTTTTTGTACAACTAATAAATCAGCCATAATAGGATCTTGACTCTGTGCAAGAATATTGGCCTTTATAAGATAACCTCTAAGTGTTACTCTGGCTATGACCTCTACTTCCATCTGTCTTTTTTTTTTTAGCAAGGATGACTCATACAATAGTTATTTAGCTACCTGTATCTAGAAAAAATTTAAATTATATTTTTTTTGTATGAAATGTATAAGGAGATACATGGTCTTTTATCTGTGCTAGTTATGCACATCTAGGTTGGTTCCTCCAATTTGTCATCCTCCCTAGGGTGATTTATTGTTGGAAGTTGTTTGGACATTGGGGAACCCTTTCATCATTCAGGGGCCACCTCCATCCATTTTTTGAATTGGGTGTTGGGCTATTAGGAATAATTTGTTTAGCATTTTGGAATGTCTTTTTTTCTCTATTAGGCTATCTTATCACATCAGTCCATCCCTTCACAGGGTGGTCTTGTTTGTGCTCTTCCCTGGTATTGACCATTACATTCATTACACCTAAGATTTCTACATCTGTTACATCTCTTAGGCCTGTTTTGTATATTTATATTTTGAAATTGTGTCAGGAAGGACATTTTCTCTTTAGTAATAAAAGAAGTGGCCTTGTCTGTCTCAAGGTTTAAGGCCTGTCTTAGATATTTTGTTATGTCATTTATGATTGTGGTGTTAGCTAGTGCTACTATAAATGTTAGCCTCAGATGGCTTGGTCCTCCCTTAATTACTAAATTCTTTATCTCCTGGTTTATAGGAGCAGCTAATGGTGTAGTAGCCTCCTCAGGGTATATCATCACAATAATCCCAATATTATGACACAGTTTTACATACTGGTCTGTATTGGCCCAGTTTAACTGCATACCAAAAAACAACAGATTCATCATTGAAAATGCAATGGCATTTTCAATCTTGGCCTACCCAGCTAAATATGGAGTATGACTCAAGGAATAGATCATCAACTAATTTTAATAGTGCATCGTGGATTTGTGGATTCTCTATAATACCTACTAAAGCTGACATTTCTCATTCTAAAACTATTACTCTGTTTGCTCCCCTGTTCTGAAGCTTTAATAAGCATTCAATATCCCTGGTTTTTCTTTCTGTGAAAACTCACTTTTATATGCATGTATCTTTGTCCTGGTAAAGTTTCTAATTTCAGTAATTTGTTCTGGATTTTCAGAGCTCCCTGGCCTAATTACTTTATTTGTGATGACCGGTAGGCATTCCTTAAGTTCCCAGACTTCCACCATGTCCTGTAGGAACAGACTATTTTTACTTCTTTTGTTAATTCTTATGGCTATCCTTTTTTCTTTTTGACTATCTTCATCTACATCTGCAATTGTTTTACACAATATTGCAAGTATTTCTTTAGGATCTGACCAAGTAATTGTGGTTCCACTACTTCAGGGTTTGTTAACACTACTTTTACATTTATCCACTTCTGAAACTTTGGGAATTTTCCTGTGTAGCCCTCTCTACACCTTGCCATTGGTTTGGGGGTTTTAATTCTCTTATGGTCCCTTTTGACCAGAATTTTAACTTGTCTAGTTTTTCCTTAATCTGGATCATTTCTGTAACTTGATAGCTATATGTAATATTACCTTAACTGTACACTTTCTACAATACCACAGCATAGTTCTATCAGTATATCTACTTGACAAAGGTTGTACTATTAATAATTCTTCATGTCTATATAACTGTTTTAATAACCATTCCCACATGTACCATTTTATATTCATGCCAGCTTTCTGTTCACTGTTTGGCTGCCAGAGTGGAACTTATAACTATGAGATCCCAAGGGGGGGCCTCAGCAGGTGTCTTTTGGAGGTTGGCCATGTGACCTGCCACTGTACTTGAGACCTGGTTCCTTGTGTGTGGAGCTCACCTCCACTGAGCTGTTGTCCCCTAATCTTACTACTGAGATTCGCTGAAGGGGCCCTCAGCAGATGTCATTTGGAGGTAAGCAGACAACATGTAGTGTTATTGAAAGCTACCTCAGTTCACAACTTCTATTTCAGTCAATTACCCAAAACTTTGGAAAATTAGATTATCTGCCAACTACACCAAGTGTCACGAGCAGCACTATTAATAATTACTTGGAGATGGATTGTCTTTAAATGCAAATATATATTTGATCACATCAATCTCAATCATCAAATGTAAACAATGTAAAAAATGTTGTGTATGCTGGAGCACCCCAACTAGCATTCAATGCACACTAATTAAACACTATAAGCAAGTCACAATATTGTAAGGCACCTAAACACTACAAGCAATTTGCATAATTCTAGGGCAACCATGAGCCCCAAAATACTTCTGATGCAATGCAAGTTCTCTTAGTCAAAGAGCAGACATTTTCTTTGTCTGGTGATTCTCTTCAGTCAATGGCTAGACATAAAACAATGGTAGAGATAGACAGCAGAGTAGCCAGTCTCATTGATATCCTTGGAGCAGAAGCCCCCAGTGTGTCTGGACAAGCAGTTTAAATATGGTTCCAAGTTGGTAGTGTGACTTGTTATTTAGTTACCCTCAGTGAAAGTCAATGCCCATTGGTTATGTCCAGTGAGATGATGTAATTGCAACTGGACATATTCTTTGTGCATATGCATGGAGCTCTGCTCCCTTTCAATTTTAATCAGTCATTGCTAAGCATTCCTATGGCTAGTACCTGTTGCAGTTCCTTATCAATTGCAAGCAGACATGACTAAAGATGTCAACAGCTGCTGTTCCTTATGACCAGCAACTTAGTGAATTCTGGCATGTCCAGGCATGTCTATGGCATATACTCCTTACAGTCTTCTATCCCAACAGCATCTTGCATCTTCTTCCACCTTCTGGCATCCAAAACCTCTTACCCATTGTCTGAGACTCCATCCTGACAATTGGCTTAGTCAGCAAAATATCCCACAAGTGAGAGATGCATCTATCCTGCCAGATGGTAGGGACCAATAGCCAAAAGGCAGCATGTTGCATTTGGTCATCACAGTCTTATAGATATGGGTTCCTCTGGAGAGTTTAGATACCATGAATTGGTCACCTCTGAATATAAAGAAAATTTTGGAAGAAGTGACTTACTGCTTACCAAGACAGTGCTGCTCAGAAACAGTGGGACAAGTGGAGTTGACTTTTCTTACTTCTCTGAAAGTAAACATGGACCAGGCTCTGTTGGACTCCACCTAGTTTCAGGCCTTCCAAGAGAAGCAGGAGACCTTGGAGCAGAGCATTAATACTATGGAAATTAAGGCATATGAGTCAGGAGGGTATGACCTATAACCTCCAAGGGGAAGGAGGTAAAATCCTAAGAGGAGCACTAGAAGAAGCTGCTACTGTGAACTCATTCTGTGGTGTATCAGAAGATAAAACATGAGCAGCCCTAGGCTCCTTGAGGTGAGATATACTGGGAAACAAATTTGGGATTCTGGCAAGTAGAAGAAAATACAAAACACAGTTGGGATAGTAACATTCTTTATTCAGATGTTACAGTAGCACATAACCAGTCCCCATTTCTGGCTTCGTCCCTCAGCCTGATTCATTTAGCCCCCTAAATCTTTTCCATAAGGATTTCTTATGTTGGCCAAAAACGTGTACTATGCCAACAAGGTACATCAGTTGGTGCATGCTCACAAACAAATGTTGATGACCTGAGTCATATACTCAGAGAATTCATGACCATGACTACACACTAAAATCCTAGACCACTGAAGCCTCAACAAGGGAGCCTAACTATAGCCATTTTGAGCCTGCTCTACCATCCACCCCTTTAGAATTCCACGACTTATATTTTACACCTCTGAATGTCTAAAGTCTTCTATAGTGAAACTTTAGTGAGAAGGGCTAAGCTCTGAATTCACAGAATACAATAACAATAATGGTTGGTACAATCAGAGAGCCACCCCATTACCCAAGATTACTAAAAACCACTACCAGGCTCAAACAATACTAATGTGGCAGTAAAAGACTTTCCCAGCCACATCCAATTGTCCAGAAACATATTCTGGATTTTCCAGGATAGTTTCAGCAAATCTCATCGGCACTGCATTGCACATTCAGCAGCAGAGGAATGTCTACATACATCTGTTGATTTGGAGCAGATCCTTTGGGAGTGGGGTGTGCATTAGGCAATATATAACCTGAATAAATGGAGCCAGATGATGGAAGATTTACTAGTGGCTAGGAAGAATGGGTTCTGCAAAATGCTCCACCCACCATCTTTGGGACTCTGATGGCTATTTTGTCTCATATGTTGGATGCCCCATTAAAGAGGTTACTAACATGATGGCTATCCTGGGAGAAGCCCAGATCAGATGGCAGTCAAGAAGTGTGCACAGAGTGAGAGGTCCTGGAGGTGAGACAAAGAAAGAAAAAAAATTCCCAGTGGAATCACTTGCATGCAAATGAGGGTTGACCTCCTGGCAGCAGGGGTAGATCACCAGAAGATAAACAACCAGCCCAAAGTGGTTGAGGTGTGAGTGCAGCTACACTCAGACCAGCACTTCTTGAAAAGATGCAGAGGTTAATAGGCATCCTGAGAAGACTGACCTGTGCAACTGAAAGACAATTTGGCTACTTCTAGGAGGAATGAGGGGACCTTATTTCAGTACAACTAGTATCTGATGAATGCCCACCCTGAAGGAATGGATGGGTACTGGGGAACATATTCACAGGTCTCCAGAAATGTGCAGAGGGTGTTGGCCCTGGTGGACATTGGGTTGAGTGCAGTCTGGTGTTTGGCAAATCTGGTAAGTTCCCAGGCCATATGCCCATGTTGATGGTATGGGGAAATCATTCAAGGTAAAGGCAGTATCTTTACTATTGGACATATGTCATTTGCTTTCACAGCACCCACAGTACATGTGTGTCCTATCCAAGAGTACATCTGTGATACTGATGTGCTCCAAGGATTGTGTATATAGACCATAGCAGGGAAATTCACCTCTGCATATGAGCTGTGAAGGTGGTTATGACAGGACATGCAGGCCCAGGTCTTGCTATCCCCTGGAGGAAATTGAGGGTGTAGTATAGACAACCTGGGAGACATGCAGAAATTGGACGTACTATTTTGCAACTGCAGTAAGTGTGGATAGTATGGCCCCACAACAGCCTCTTTTACTCTCCTTTGGGACCAATTAAAAAGCCGGAGGGTCCTTGGAGAATGACTGTATACTATGGAGAACTAAACATAGTGATGCCTTTTCTGCATGGATCAGTTCCCTCAGTGCATGTTTCCATGAACCAATTGGCTTTGCCACTGGGCATATACATATGTTTTGGACCTGGCTAATGCTTTCTTCTCTATTGCCTTGGCCCTGGAGAGACAGGAGCAGTTTGCCTTCCCAAGGGAAGGTCAGCAGGGGACATTTCAAGTGTTGCCACAATGTTATTTGCATAGCCTGATTATATGTCATTGTTTGTTGACCAGTGAGTTGGCCCAGTACCTGAAGCACACACTGTACATATGTTGTTGCATTGATGATGTGTTGTTGACTTCTTATGCTCTTACAGATTTAAATCTAGCAGTCTCAAACTTAATGGGTTATTTGGAGACATGTGGCTGGGCAGTAATCATGGCCAAGGTGCAGAGAATTGGCATGATAGTCAAGTTTTTGGGTATTTTTTGTTGGGTAAGACAACAGTAGTGCCCAAAGCTGTTGTTTATAAAATTCAGGCTAATCTGTGACCAACATTTGCTATGCAATTGCAGATGTAGGTGGCTTGTGGAGGGTTTCATTCCCTATTTGGCCCAATTGTGTCATTTCTGTTCACCCCAGTGATAATAGTGGCTCAGTAGCACTGGAATGAGTAAACTGAACCATGGCTTTCAGAATGCCATTCAGCAAGCTCAGGCACTGCAAAGAACAGACCTAGCTTGTCCCTTTGAGTTGGATGTTCATGTAACCCAGGAGGTTTTCAAGGGGGAAATGTTGCCACATGAACAACTGTGGAGATCAGTAAGCATCTGGTCACAGTTGTGGTGGAGGGGTGCAGAGGCTTACTACACTCTGGTACAGACACAGTTGGCAGTTGTGTATGGAGCCCTGGTGGTCTTAGAGTCCATTACAGTAGCTGCTGAAATTTTAGTGCATACCATATGTCTTTTGCAAGAGGTGTGGGTTTAGAGAATCACCCTGAGGATAGTGTAGCCCAGTGACCTACCCTAGCAAAATGGCGGGAGACTATTTGTTAATGAGTGTTTGTCTACCATTCCTTTGTCCCGTGAGATCCAAGAGATTCCTGGGCCCATGCATTATGCAACTGAGAAAGTGCCAGGCAGTGCTGATAAACATGAGTCAAAGAACTAAGAGCTAAGAGAAGGAGTAGCCCTTTTATTCACAGTGCCTGATACACTGATGATCCAGCAGAGGGCGTTTGTTCTTTCAGATTGCTATACAGTCCTGTAATCTACTGACACCTTGTGGTATAATGCAGGAATAAACAGCAGCCAGGGCGTGCTGAGTTACATGCCATAAGGATGGAGGCACTATAGAAACAAGACATCTGATTTTGTGTACAGACAGCTGCATGGTGTTTAAGGGATCAACTGTGCGTATTAGTACATAGAAAGTGCACAATGAAGGTAGGACATTGGCCTTTGTAAGGGTTGAGCATTTGGCAGGAACTTTGGGCCATGGGCCATGCAAAGGAGATGACTAGTACAAGTTATTGGCCATGCCCCTCTCAAGCCCAGGGAATAGTAAAGCCAATGCTTTGGCTACAGTGTGGTGGTTATGGTGCATGCCTCCCACAGCCCTGGTGTCTTGGATGCACGACTGTCTACAGTATGATGTTGTGAAGTCATGTGGAACGGAGTCAACAATGGGGGATACCTTCACCTTGGTTTACCCTGGTAAAGAACTACCAGGCATGTGTGGTTTGTGCTCAGGAGTATCCACACACCCAAATGCCTTGGGTAATAAGGGTACATGTCCCTTGACAAGATGACATGTTGATGACATCAGCCCTTACAGAGGTTAGATGAGGCCATATTTGCCTTGATGGCGGTGGACATAGCTACCAGCTTGTTGTTTATGTGGTCCTGTGGTCAACAAATTAGTGTGGTATAATTTGTGTTCTGACCATGTTGACAGTCTTGTATGGTACACCCATCAGAATAGAGACAAACCAAGGCACCCATTTCATGGGCCAGGGTATGGCAACTCAGTTACAGATTCAACAGAAGCTGCCTGGCCCACACCACCTGCAGGCTGCAGGCATGACAGAGAAAAATAATGGACTGCTTAAGGAAAGAAATAGGATGGCAGTCAACTCACCTCCCCTGAAGTCATGGGCACAGGGCTTGTGGGAATGTGAGAATTCTGAGTGAGTGTCTAAATGAGGGGGACCAGCTTCTCTGGAGGCTTTGCTCAGTGCACAGAGCAGCACCAATACAGGTCCAGGTGAGAGCAGAGGATATATTAAAGCCTGGTTTTGGGAAGCAATAGAATGTTTTTGTACCTGCTCCCACCAGATTAATAGCAGGGAAAGTGTGGAGTGCACATGGCCTTATTCAGTAAAGGCCCCCCATTGGTTTGGGAGCCCTGTTAACACCATGCAGAAAAGTTTGGAGTGTGATCTCTTTGTAAAACCATTATTTCCCTTTGGCCTTTTATGTGTTCCCTGGTGTTGGTGTGCATAGACCCTGCACATCCTGACCAGGCTGTGTGAGCTGGTATCACCACCCAGATAAGCTGATACAGGCTGCCACAGTTCTATCCTGGGACTGAGAGCCGGCATGCATTCTCCCAGATGGATGTGAGTTTCCTTTGCTAGTGCCTGTAACTACTTTGTCCTTTCCTCCATAGGTGTGTCCTCACCAACATCATTGTGGCCCAGGCACACACATATGCCAGAATATCCATTCCTCTGCTGCTGAGTGTGCACTAAAGTGCCTGTGACTTTCACTGAGATTACTCTGGTGAATACAGAATATGTTTCAGGACAATTGAATGTGGCAGGGAAAGACTTTTACTGCCACCTCAGTATGGGAAGAGGCTGGCAGGGGTTTTTAATAATCCTAGTTGATGGAGCCAGCTTTCTGATTACATGTTGTTCCAAACTGTATTGTTATGGTAGTCTTTGAATTCAGAGCTCTGCCTGTTCACTAAAGGTTCACTACAGAGGAAGACTTCAACATTCAGAGGTGTAAAATATAAGGCAGAAAATGGGTATAGTTAAGCTCCCTTGTTGAGGCTTCAGTGGGCTAGGTCTTTAGTGTGTAATCAAAGCCATGAATACTTTGATACAGTTTATGTACTCAGATCATCAGGATCTGTTTGTGAACATGCACTCACTGATGTATCCTGTTGGTAGAATGCACATTTGTTGGTCATCATGTAAAAATGTCTATAGAAAAGACTCAGGGAGATAAATAGAAATGGATGGGGGATGAAGTCAGAGATGGGGACTGGCTAGGTGCTACTGTAGCATCTGAATAAAAAATGTTACTATCCCAACTGTGTCTTGTAGTTTCTTCTATTTGCCAGAATCCCAAATTTGTTTCCCAGGATCTGAGCCTTCACAGTGGAATCCATGAAACCTACTGATACTCTGAGCAAAGCCCTAAAGTCCACTGAATTACTAGAAAAAGCCATTAGTCTCATTGATGATTGGGAAAAGCCCTGAAACCCAATGATACACTGGGAAAACCCCTAAAATAACATTTAGACCCAGCAAATGCCTGAATTTCACTGAAACACTGTTGACGGTCTTTAGATTACAGAAACACTGAGAAAGGATCTGAGCTTCATTAAAATACTATACACATTTCTAAACCCCACTAAAATTCTGGAAAATATCTTGAGACCTACTGATACCCAATTGAAGGCACTGAGACCAATGATGCCCTTGGAATAGCCATGAGCTCCATTGATGTTCTGAAAAATCCCTGAGACACAATGAGACAATATAAAATGTCCTCAACCTAACATAGATTCAAGTGGATGCCTAAAACTTAATAAGAATCTAGTGAAGGTCTTTAGCCTCACAAAACATTTGGTAAAAATTTTCATACTAACTGAGATCCTGTGGAAAGCCCTAATTTCTACTGAAAATTTGAGGAAGGTCCTGTAATCCAATAGTGCTCCACAGAAAGTTAGGGTTACAAAAGAGACCCCCATGGAATGCCCTGAGACCCTATGTAACTTAAAGAAAAGTGATAAGCTAGAGTGAGTCCTTCAGGTCCACTAAAAATATTGGGATAAACCTGAGCACCACTAATACAATGAGGAAGGCCTGAGAACAACTGTGACAATGGGGACATGTCTTCATCTCACTGAGACCCTTAGCAAGGCATTGAATGCCATTGAGACAGTACAAATGCTTGAGCCTGCTAGGACTGTTGGGGAGTCCTTAAGCACCATGGTGACCTTGAGAAATACTCTAAACTTCACTGAGTGCATGGGAAGGTAGTGAGACAACTTGGACTCTGTCATAAGACTCTGAGTGCCTCTGTGACCTGGGGAAGGCCCTGAGCTTAGTAAGAGTATGGAGAAAACTTTGAATACCACCATGGCCCTGGAAATGGCACTGAGATCCACTGAACCTCTGGAAATATGCTGAGCAAAACTGATACACTGCAAAAGGTGCTAAGAAAAAGTGAGACTTGGTAATGGCCATGAGATACACCGAGACCCTGGGTCAAGCCTTTTCCCAATTGAGTACTTGACAAATATCCTGAATCCCACTGAGAACAAAGGAATTTCCAGGAGCTTCACTAAATACCTGAAGAAGGCAAGGAGACCACTAAGACATTGGGGAAGTGTGTGGGCACCACTGCAACACTGAAGAAGTTGAGCCTCCACTGATAGGCTAATGGAGACCCTCAGCCCCACTGAGACACTTGGAGAGGCATGAGCCCCATTGATGACCTGAAAAATCCTGAGAACCCTGAGATGCTGGAAGAGGCCCTGAAAGCCATGTAGACTCTACTGAAGGCCATGAAAATCACAAAGACCCTAGTAAATGCTGATAGACTTCTAGAAACACTGGGGAAGAATCTGAATCCCACTAAGATACTGTATATTGCTCTGAGGCCCACAAATATACTGCCATGGGTCCTGAGTCTCACTAAGACATTAGTGGAGGTGTTAGCTCATCCAAAATCACCAGAGAAATATCTAAGCCCAACTCAGATTTTTAGATTATTCTGAGGTCTACAGAAATACTGGCACAGACTATGAGCCTCACTAAGACCCTTGGGAAGGCACTGACCACCAGTGCAACACATGTGAAGATGTGAATATCAATAAGATTCTAGAGAAAACCATGGTGATCCTGGGAATGCAATGACCTTGACTGAGGACCAAAAAAAGCCCTCGGATCCACTGATAACCCAATAAATTCTGAAATTAGTGGGTCTTGGGGAAGTTTCAGAGTTCATTTAGGTATTGGGAATAACACTGAGCCCCACTGAGAACTTGAGGAAGGCCCAGAGACCAATTGAGATCCTGGGGAAAACATGGGGAATGTCCTTAACCTTACAGAATCCCTGGGAAGGATCAAGTTTCTGGGGAAGGTGATGAGGCCACTAAGATTATAAAGAAGGCTCTACACAAGACTGTAATTCTGAGGAAACCCTTGGCCCCATCATAACCTAGGGAGGAACCTCAGCCCCACAGAAAAACTTGGAAAGGCTGTCAGCAACATCATGTCCTCCAAGAGACTGGAGCCCCAATGAGAGAGAGGGAAACACTTTGACATGAACTAAGACCACACTGAAGGTGATGAACCTCACTAGTTAAGACCTGTAGCCTGTCAGAGACAGTTCAGAGGGATCTGATCCCAACGAACATCATGTGGACTTCCCAAATATTACTACAATTCTGGGGATGAGCAACATTGATGACTTTGAAAGACCTAAAGCAAATGACAAAACTGAAAAAGGCCCCAAAACCCATTTTGATTTTAGCCCTGGTCCTTAAGACATCTCAGACTCCAATGTAGGACTTTAGCATAAAAAAAAAAAAAAAAAACCCAGCTCATTGCGTGAAAGGGATATGAGGTCCTTTAAGATATTGGAGACAGCCATGAGGCCCACTGAAACTCATTAGAAGAACCTTCCCACCAATGACAGCCTGGGGAAAAACCTGAGGTTATCTGAAATGCTTGAAAACACCATGAGCTCAAGTCAGAAATTGAGCAAGGGCCTGAATAGAGCCATGGGACCCTGATGATGACCCTGAGTACTACTGAGGCACTGGGCAAGGCACTGAGCCACAGTGAGATTCTGGGAAGGGCCTGAGCACACTGTGACTCTGGGAATGGCACTGAAGATCTCTGAGAGCCTGGGAAGAACACAAGATCACCAAGCCTCTTGGGAAGACACTGCATATCCCTGTGGTATTGTGAAAGGCTCTGAACCTCAATGAGACTCAATTAGAATGGTGCTGAGCTCCAACAAGAACCTGAAAGGGGCCCTTAGATCCACTAAAGTTCTGTGAAAGGCCATAATTTCCATTGTGACCTAGGAAAGCCCTGATGAATAAAGAGACACCAGGAAAAATTATTAAAATTATTTAGACCACAGTGAAGGATGTGAATCCCACTGAGACACTAGTGAAGGCCTGTAGCCTCCAAGAAACACAAGGAATAATCTGAGAACCACTAAGATTTTCTAAAGAGCCCCAAGACTTATTAAAATTCTGGGGAAGACCTTGAACACGAGACACTATGGCCAAGTTGCTCTTTGTGTCCTTGGTAGGATTCTGAGCCTCACCAATACTCTTGGAATAGTAGTTGGAACACTACTGGGAGATTTTGGAAGGACTCAGCACCACTGTGACCATGGGAATGGTGCTGAGGTCCAGTGAGAACATGGGAAGACCCTGGGATTCTCTGAGACCATGGTGAAGGTCCTAAACCCAGTGTCCCTTGGGAAAGTTTTTGAATTCCACTGAGACTCTGGGAATAACTCTGAATAACACTGAGACATGGGGAGAGGCTCTGAGACAAACAGTGATCCTGAGAAATGGTCAGGAATCCCACTACTGGACATATTCTTTGTGCATGTCCATAAAGCTCTGCTCCCTATTAATTGTAACCAGTCATTGCTAAGTATGCCTATGGCTAATGCCCATTATAGCTCCTTATTGATTACAAGCAGACATGACTAAAGATGTCAATGGCTGCTGTTCCTCATGGCTAGCAACTTAATGAGTCCCAGCATGTCCAGGCATATCTATAGCATGTGCTTCTTACAGTCTTCTCTCCCAACAGTATCTTGCATCTTCTTCCACTTGCTGGCATCCCAAACCTATTTTCCATGGTCTGAGCCTCCACCCTGACAATTGGCTTAGTCAGCAGAATATCCCACAAGTGAGAGATGCATCTACCCTGGCAAATGGTGGGAACAGTGGCCAAAGTCTAGCATGTGACATTCAGTCACCACAATTTATAGACATTGGTTTCTGTGGAGAGTTTGGATGCCATGGATGGGTCACTTCTGAGTATAGAGAAGGCTTTGCAGGAAGTGAGTTCCTGCTTCAAAACAGTGCTGCCCAGAAATAGCAAGACAAGTGGGGTTTATTTTCTTTACGTCTCTGAAAGCAAACAGGGACAAGGCTCTGTTGAACTCCACATAGTACCAGGCCCTCCAAGAGAAGTGGGAAACCTTGGAGCAGAGCATTAACACTTTTGAAACCAAGGTACACATGTCAGGAGGGTCCAATCTATGACTTCCAAGAGGAAAAAGGTGGAATCAGAAGAGGAGCATGAGATGAAACCCTTGCTTGAGCTCACTCTGTGGTGTATCAGAAGATGAAACATGAGCAGCCCTGGGACCCTAGAGGTGAGGCAATGGTTCAACTTCATGTTGTAGAGCACACTACACACCAGGCATGCACACAAGAGAATTAGTATACTTTTTCAGCAGTTTTGCCATCAACTTGGGGAACATGGTTTTTAAAGCTATGGGATCTAGGGGTAGACAGCGTTTTCTGCTCTCTAGTGGAGATGGACTGATTCCATCCATCACCACTCATCTCTTTGTCACCTTAAAGTTTTATGTATGTGTTCAGCTGCTGAACACATGTGTTTGGCAGGTTGGATCCAATAGACAATAAAGACTCTCTCATATACAAGATAGCATTTATTTTACTAATAATATGGAAGGAAAAGCAAAAGTGATAGTGAGAGAGAAAGAAAAGAAAATATACCACCAGACAGGAAAACATCAACACCTGAAATTATGTGAACATCACTAAGATCTTGTAAATTGCTCTGAGGCCCAAAAAATCACTAGCATGGACCCCAATCTTCACTAAGACCCTAATGAAGGTGGCTGGCTTCCAGAAACACTAGGAAGACTCTAAGGCCCATTAAGATTTTGTGAAGTTTTCTGAGGTAGATGGAAGTACTGGCAGAGACTCTGAGCCTTACTAAGACTCTTGGGAAGGCACTAAACATTATTAAATTACTGGTGAGGCCTGAACATCAGTAAGACTCTGAAGAAGATCATGGTGATCCTGGGAATACAATGACCTTGACCAAACACCTGAGCAAGGCCTGAGATCCACTGAGATCATAACAAAGTCTGAAATCAGTGGGTCTTGGGGAAATTTCAGAGCTCTCTTGTGTATTGGGAATAGCACTAAGCCCCACTGAGAACTTGAGAAAGGCCCTGAGACCATTTGAGATCCTGGGGAAAACATGGGGAATGTTTACCCCACAAAAGCCCTGGGAAGGATCATGTTTCTGAGAAAGGCAATGAGGCCACTAAGATTGTGGGGAAGGTCCTACACAAAACAGTGAGCCTGAGGAAACAGTCCCATGATAACCTGGGGAAGGACCTGAACCCCATTGAAAAACTTGACAAGGCTGTCAGCTATATCATATCATGCACTGCAAGAGACTGGAGACCCAATGAGAGAGTGGGAAAAACTCTGAACTTCACAAAGACCACACTGAAGGTGCTGAACCCCATAAATTAAGGCCTATATTCTGTCAGAGACAGTTCAGAAGGATCTAATCCACAAGAAAATCATGTGGATTACCCCAAATATCACTGCAATTCTGAAGATCAGCAACATTGATGACTTTGAAAGACCTAAAGCAAAACAGAACTGAGAAAAGCCCTGAATCCCGTTTTGATTTCAGCAATTGTCCTGAAGCCCACTTAGACTCTAGTGTAGAACTAGAAATATTAAATAAATATTGAGGGTGGGAAACATGAGGCCCTATAAGATATTGAGGACAAACATGAGGCCCACTGAAACACTGTGGGAAAACCTTCCCACCAATCACAGCCCGGGGATAGACCTGAGGTCATCTGAAATGTTTGGAAACACCACAAGCCCAAATCAGAAATTGGGGAAGTTCCAGAACACAACCATGACACTGATGATGACCCTGAGTACCACTGAGACATGGGGCAAGGCACTTACAGCCAGTGAGATTCTTGGAAAGGGCCTGAGCACACTGTGACTTGGAATGTCACTTAGGATCTCTGAGCACCTTGGAAAACACAAAACAACCAAGCCTCTTTGGAAGACCCTGTGTACCCCCGAGATACTATGGAAGGCTCTGAGCCTCATTGAGATTCAATTAAGATGGTGCTGAGATCCACTGAGAATCTGGAAAAGGTCCTCATCTCTACTAAAGTCCTGTGAAAGGCCATGATCCCCATTGGTGAACTGGGAAAAAAAGCCCTGATTAACAAAAGATGTTAGGAAAAATGATGAAAACCATTTAGATCACAGTGAAGGCTGTGAACCCCACTTACATTGTAGTGAAGTCCAGTAGCCTCCCAGAAACACAGGGCAAGAATCAGAGAACCACTAAGATTCTCTAAAGAACCCCATAACTCATTAAAATTCTGGGGAAGGCCTTGAGAACAAGAGACACCCTGGCCAAGTCTTTGAACTCTGTATGTCCCTGGTAGGATTCTGAGCCTCACTGATACTCTGAGAATAATACTGCACATCACTGGGAAATTTGGGAAGGACCCAGCACCACTGTTACTATGGGAATAATAATGAGCTCCAGTAAGAACATAGAAAAACCCTGGGATTCACTGAGACAATGGTGAAGGCCCTAAACACAGTGTGCCCTTGGGAAAATTTGTGAGTCCCCCTGAGATCCTGTGAATAACTTTGAATAACACTGAGACACTGGGAAAGGCACTGAGAAAAACAATAATCCTGAGAGGTGTTCATGAATTCCACTTAGATGCTGAACAATGCCTGGGTCTTACTGAGAAGTTGGGGGATATCTGGAGTTCTTCTGAGGCTCTGGTCATGACCATGAGCCCCACTGAATGCTTGTGGAAGGCTACAAATAAACTAAGGCACTGGCAAAGTCCTGGAGCACCACTGTAATTCTGGAGCAATTCCTAAGCTACACTAAAATTCTTGAAAAAGCCATGAGGCTATTGATAATAAGGAAAATTTCTGACATCTAGTGAGACATTGGCAAATCCTTGAACCATATTTAGACTTTGCTGAAGAACCTAAAATACACTGAGACACTAGTGAAAGCCTTTACCATTTCAGAAAATATAAGCAAGAATCTGAGCCCCACTATAATCCCATGTACAGCCCCAAGTTCCACTGAAATTCTGGGGAAGTATCTGAGACCCAATAATACTCAAGAGTTAGTTAGGATCTGAAAGGAGATGCTAGGGAATGCCTTGAGTTCTGATACTCCATTGGAGAAAGCTCTGAGGCAGACTGAGACCCTAGAGCTACACTAAGAAAATTTGAATAACCCTGAGCAACACTGTGATGTGGGGAAGGCATTTGGTTTAACACTGGGGAAGGCCTTGATTACCGTTGTGTTCCTGGAATTGTTTTGACCTCTACTGGGAACATGGGAAGGGCCCTTGGATTCACTGAAACCCTGGGGAAGGTTATTAAGCCAATGTGTCATTTAGAAACTTTCTGATCCTCCCTGAGGCTCTGAAAATAGCAATGAACAACACACAGATACTGAGGAAGGTCATGAACACCACTGTGACCCTGGAAATAGTATTGAGCTCCAGTTAGAAGCTAGTCTGTCCCTGGGATTCACTGAGACCCAGTTGAAAGCCTTGAAATCAATGTGTCATTAGGGAAATTTCTGATCTTCACTGAGGCTCTGGGATAGCACTGAGCCTTCCTTAGAACTTGGAACATGCCTGAGAACAACCAAGACTCTAAAATGGCCCTGAGTCTCATTGAGAAACTGAGGAATGTTATGAACCACAATGAGATACTAAGAAAGACCATGAGCCCCTCTGAAAGCCTGGGGAAGAAATGATACCACAGGGGAAGGAAACTGAGGAAGACCCTACAAAGAACTGTGACCTGGGGAAATGTCAAGCCCCATGATACCTGTGTAGGACTGCAATTTGGGAAGAGCCTGAGTGCCACTGAAAACTTGGAAAATTTGGGGGCAACATTTATGACCTTCAAATTGTTGACAGCCAATGAGACACAGCAAAAGACTGAACACCATTTAGACAACAGTGGAAGTTCTGAATCCCACTGAGGCTCTAGTAAAAGCTTTTAGCCTCTAAGAAACACTGGTGAAATATCTGAACCTCACTGATTTATATAGACAGCCCCAAATATCACTGAAATTCCAGGGAAGACTGTGATTCCCACTTTATAAGGTATTAATTCCCTTTGAGACTCTGGGGAAGGTCCTGAAACTCACTAAGGCTCTGGTAACTTCTTCAGCAACACTAATGTCCTATAAAAGACCTGGGACCCATTGAGACACTGAATAAAGGCCATGAGTCCCACTGAGATCCCAGGTAAGAGATCAAGCCCCATTGAAATTGTGGAAAAAGCTCTGAACCACAGTAATACACTGGACAAAGCCCTGAGCACCACTATGACCATGGTAATGGCACTGAGCCTCTGTGGGGTCCTGGGAAAAGTCCTGGGATCCACTGAGAACTTCCTGAAGGTCCTAAGGCCAGTGGGTCCTGAGGGAACATTTTGAGCCTTATGTAGCCTCTCTTAATAGCAATGAACCTCTCTAGACTCTGGGGATAGCACTGAGCCTGTTATGTTGTAGATATTAGGTATTCCCCAAAAGGTCATGGGTAAGAAAATGTCAAAATACTCAGGGGTTAAATGATTGGCTTAGTCTCATAAATAATGTCTACAGAGCCTTAACCCAATCATTGAATTAATCCCCTGATAGAGATGAATTGAGTAGTATTTGAAGGTATGTAGGCTATGGCTGGAAGAGGTGGGCAGTAGGGGCATGCTTTTGGGCTAAATAGTTTGTAACTGGTGAGTGGATTCTCTCTCTGCTTTCTGATCATCATTTGAGCCTCTTCCCCCCACCACCTCAAGCCAGCTCTGTATGGACTGAAACCTCTGAAACTGTGAGCCCACAAGTAAATTTTATTCCTCTAAAATCATTCTTGTTAGGTATTATAGTTATTATAGTCACATCAGCAAAAAGATGACTAATTCAGCATTTCATTGAGTCACTGAAGGATGCTAAGGATGCTAAGGATGGGTCTGAGGCCCACTGAGGCCCTGGGCAAGACATTGAGCTCCACTGAGGCTCTGTGAGTGGTCTTCAGTACATTGTGACCTTGGAAATGGTAATGAGCTCTACCAAGTGCCTGGGAAGTTAATGACACTGCTAAGACTCTTGTCATTTCTGTGTACACAACTGTGACCCTTGGAAAGGCCCTGAGCCTCACTAAGATTCTGAAGAAAGCCATCACCTTCATCAAGACAACAGTGAAACCACTGAGCCCTCTAAGATTGTTGTTAAGGCCTTTAATCTCTTGTACACACTGGGGACAAATATGAGCCACACGAAATTTATGTTGTTCCTGAGCTTCTTTTGTATATTGGGGAATGTCCTGAACCCTCTAATACCCTGGGAAGGTTGGAGCAGTTCTGAGACTCTAGGATTGTCTATGAGCTCCACTCATACCTGGCAGAAGGTCTTTGGTGTTCACTAAGACTCTGGATCAGGTTCTGAGCACTGCTGTGACCTGGCAAGGGCTATAGCTTTACTGATAAAGGCAGTGATACCACTAAGTCTCTGGCAAAGGCCCTGAGCACCACCATGACCCTGGCAGCAACACTGAGCTCCTCTGAGAACCTGAAATAGGGCCTAGATTCATTGATACACTGGCAAATGTCCTGAACCCAGTGTGTCCTTGGGGAAGTGTTTGAGCCTGATTGAGACTGAGTTCTGTACTGAAGGTGACTGAGACACTGAGAAATATCCTGAGAATATGTGAGAATGTTCATGAGTCCCACTGATACCTTGGCCAATGCCATTGCCTATAGACAATCTGGGCAGCATCTTGAACCACACTGAGACCCTGGCACTGTCCAAGAGCCCATACACTGCTTCCAAAAGACCACGAAGCCATAGCACTCTGGGGGAATCCCCTGAGCACAACTGTGAGACTGGAGAAGGCCATTGTAGGGCAGGCCCACAATGTTCATAGTGGGCTTTTTCATCGAGGTGTCTGGTAGGGGGAGGGGTTTCTTCATGGTTTCTTGTACAGCCCAGGTCATAAACTTTCTAATTCAGTGTTTGCATTTAAGGTCATAAACATTTGCTGGTGAGCACACATCCACTGATGTAACCTGTTGTCAGTAGGCCTTCTCAGGCCAGCATATAAAAGTTCTATGAAATGGAATGGACTCAGGGGACTAAATAAAACAGGTTTTGAACAGAAGCTGGAGCCAAGGGCTGGCTAGGAGTTATTTCTGCCTTTGAAAAATGAATGCCTTCTAATCAAACTGTGTCTTGCACCTTCTTGCCTTCCACCTACTGGGATCCCAAACCTGTTTCCTATGGCCTGAGCTTCCATCCTGACAATTGACTCAGTCAGTAGGATATTTGACTGATGAGAGATGCATCTACCCTGGGAGATAGTGGTCACAGTGTAGCATGTGACAATTTGGTTACCACAGTTTTATAGACATGAAATTTTGTGGAGAGTTGGGATAGTATGAATGGGTCACCTGGGAGTATGAAGGAGGCTTTGTAAAAAGTGAGTTCCCGCTTATGAGATAGTGCTACCCAGAAACAGTGAAATAAGTGGGGATGATTTTTCTCACTACTCTGAAACCAAACAGGGATCAGGCTCTGTTGGACTCCACATAGTACCAGGCCCTCCAAAAGAGGCAGGAAACCTTGGAGCAGAGCATTAACACTTTGAAAACTAAGGGCAGGAGAGTCCAACCTATGTCCTCCAAGAGGAAAAAGTTGGAATCTGAAGAGGAGCAGGAAAAGAAGCCCCTCCTGTGAGCTCACTCTGTGGTGTGTCAGAAGATCAAACATGAGCAGCCCTGGGCCCCTGGGGGTGAGGTGATTTGTCAATGGTGTCTTACAGAGTATACTACACAGCAGGCATGCATGCAGGAGAATTAGTGTACTTTTGTCAGCAGTTTTGCCAGCCACCTGGGGAGCCCCTGGCAGCATGGGTTTTAAGGCTGTGGGATCTAGGAATAGACAGCATTGTTTGCTCTCCAGTGGAGATGGACTGATTATATCCATCACCAACCACCTCTCTGTCACCTGAAAGTGTTATTTATGTGTTCAACTCCTGAATTTGGCAGATTGGATTCAATAGACAATAAAGACCCTCTCATTCTACAAAATAGCATTTATTTTACTAATAATATGGAAGTAAAAGTAAAAGTTATGGTGAGAGAAAAAGAAGAGAAAATACATCACCAGACAGGGAAACAGCAACACCTGAAATCATGTGGCTGGGACTCCTGGGGCAGATTTTCACAGTTTAGACTAGGAAGTCCTGGGAAGAGTGATTTTTTTTTTAATGGATGAGCCTCCAAAGTTTTATTCCCAGTGGGGCTCCTGAAATACAAGAGAGAACAAAGAAATCTTCCTTCTAACAACCTGCATGACCTAGCTAGCAATTTCTGAAGGACTCTTCCTACTGACCAGGATTGATCAGATGCTTGAGGGGAGATAGTGAGAGTCTTGAGGTAAGTGGTTACTGAATTCTCCTGAGTGAGCCAAACCCATGGAGAAGGCAGCATTCTTGAGATGTTTCATGAAGGGTGTGTGAACGTCATGGCAGGCACATGTTCAGGGAAGCTCTTTCCTATTTTCCTTATCCCTTTACTCTCCCTGGGACCATGACTGCAGAAGACTCACAGGAATGGAGAAAGTAATCACTCCCTGAGAGACTGGATTGGTGTAGTTACATGAACTCTATGGACTGACACTGGTGAGCTGCCAGAAACTGTGAATAGCAATTCTCTGCTGATTTGGAGCAGATCCTTTGGGAGATGGGTATGCATTAGGCAATATTTAACCTGACTAAATGGGACCATTGAGTGGCCTGGGAGACTGGATTCTGCAGCATGCTCCACCCACCACCTTTGGGTCTCTGATGGCTATTTTGGCTCATATGTTGGTGCCCCACTAGTGAGGTTACTCCCATGATGGCTAGCCTTGGAGAAGCCCAGAGCAGATAGCAGTCAAGAAGGGTGCACAGAGTGAGAGGGCCTGGAGGTGAGACAAAGGAAGGAAGAAAGGGCCCAGCAGAATCACTTGCATGCAAATGAGGGCTGCCCTCCTGGCACCAGATCACCAAGAGATAGACACCCAGCCCAAAGTGGTTGAGGTGTGAGTGCAGCCATGCCCAGACCAGCACTGCCTGAAAAGAGGCAGAGGTGAACAAGCATCCTGAGAAGCCTGCCCTGTGCCACTAAAAGACTTTTTGACTGCTTCTAGGAGGAATGAAGGTACCTTTTTTTAGTACAACTAGGAATATGGCCAATGCCAACTCTCAAGGAATGGGTGACGAGTGAGGGCCACATCCACAATGTGCTGAGGGTATTGGCCTTGGTGGACCCTGGGGCTGAGTGCAGTCTGGTGTTGTCAAACCTGATAAGTTCCCAGGCCCATATGCTTATGTTGATAGCATGGGGAAAACATTCAAGGTAAAAGCAGTGTCCTTACTCTTGGAGATAGGTCATTTGCCTCCATAACATCCACAGTACATGTATGTCCTATCCCAGAGTTTATCTGTGATATAGATGTACTCCAAGGACTGTGTCTACAGACCACAGCTGGGGAATTTTACCTTCCTGTGTGATCTGTGAAAGTGGTTATGACAGGATACACAGGCCCAGGTCTTGCTACATCCCTGGAGGACAGTGAGGGTGAAGCAGTTCTGTCTTATAGGAGGACATGGAGAAATTGGAATTACTATCTAGCAACTGGAGAAAGAGGGTGTAATATGTCCCTCACACAGCCTTTTATGCTCTTATTTTGGGCCAGTGAAGAAGCCTGAGGTCCCTTGGAGAATGACTGTATATGATGGAGGACTGAGCACAGTGGTGTGTGCCTTCCCTGATGTAGCAGTTCCCTCAGTGCATATTTTCATGAACCAATTGGCTTTGCCACTGGGCAAATACCTATGTGTTGGACCTGGCTAATGGTTTCTTTTCTATTGCCTTGGCCCTGGAGAGACAGGAATAGTTTGCCTTCACATGGGAAGGCCAGCAGTGGACATTTCAAATGTTGCCACAAGTTTATTTATATAGCCTGATTATATGCAATTGTTTGGTGGCCAGTGACTTGGCCCAGTGACTCAGCCACCTACTGTATATTTGTTTTTTATAGATGATGTGTTGTTGACATCTGATTTTCTTGTAAATTTAAAGCTTGCAGCCCCCACCTTAGTGGCACATTTGGAGACATGTGGCTGGACAGTAAACCTGGCCATGATTCAGAGACCTGGCTTGTCAGTCAAGTTTGGGGATATTTTTTGTCTGGGTAAAACAAAAGTTATGCCCAAAACTGTTATTCCTAAAATTCAGGCTGATCTGTGACCCACATCAGTTATGCAGTACAGACCTAGGTGGCTTTTTGGGATATAGGTGTGTTTAATTCCCTGTTTGACCCAACTGTATCATCCCTGTATGCCCCAGTGAAGCAAAGGGCTTCCATAGGACTAGACTGAAGGACCTGCACTGCAGCTCTCAGAGTGCCACTCAGCAAGCTCAGGCCTTTCAAGGAGCAGACCTAGCATGTTCCTTTGAGCTAGATGTTTATGTAACCCAGGAGGTTTCATGGGGGACTGTGGCCATGACATGAGCCACTGTGGAGACCAGGAAGCTTCTGGTCACAGTTTGGAGGGGTGCAGAGGCTCACCACACTCTGATAGAGAGGCATCTGGCAGTGGTGTATGCAACTATGCTGGCTTCAGAGTTTTTCACAGAAAGTGCTGAAATTTTGGAACATTTCACATGTCTTTGGCAAAAGGTATGGACAATTAGTCAGTCACCCTGAGGACAGGGTAGCCCAGACACATACCCTAGCAAATTTGGGGACATGAGCTCCAAGAGATTCCAAGGCCTGTGTGACATGCAAGTGACAGGCAGTGCTGATAATTGTGAGCCAAGGAAGGGCCCATCACCCTAAAGGAAGGAGCAACCCTGGTAGTCAGAGTGCCTGGTACGCTCAAGGTCCAGCAGAGGGCATTGGTTCTTTTACACTGTTATACAGCCCTGTAATCGAATGAAACCTTGTGGTATAATGGAGAAATGGACAGAACAGCCAGTGGGCTGAATTACATAACACAGCAATGGTGGCACTGTGGATCCAGAACCTCTGATGTTTTGCACTGTGTTTAATGGGTCAACTCTGTGTATTAATACTTGGGAAGTAGAAAATTGAAATGTAGGCCATTGGTCTTTGTGGGGTTGAGCATTTGGCATGACCTTTAGGCCATGGGCCATGCAAAGGAGATGACAAGTACATCATGTTACTGGCCATGCCCCGTCAAGCCCAGAAATGGTGAAGCTGATGCTTTGGCTTTGGTGTGGTAGTTTCAGTGAGTACCACCCACTGACCTGGTAGTTTGGCTGCACCACAGTCTGCAGCATACAGGTGTGAAACCATGTGGAATGGAGTCAACTGTGGGGGCTGCCTTCACCCTGGGATGCCCTGGTAAAGAACTGCCAGGTATGTGTGGTTTGTTCTCAGGAGTATCCACACCCACATGCCTTGAAGCCACGATTGTCCAGGTAATGGAGGAATGTGTCCCATGACAATATGGCATGTTGATGACATTGGCCCTTACAGAGGTTAGATGGGGCCATATTTGCCTTGATGGCAGTGAACATACCGACCTGCTTGTTGTTTCTGTGGTCCTGTAGTCAATGAATCAGCATGGTATGGTTTTTGCCCTGATCATGTTGACAGCCTTGAATAGTGCACCCATCATAACAGAGAGGGTCCAGGCACCCATTTTGTGGGTCAGGGTGTGCAGCGATGGCTACTCAGTTACGGATTCAACAGAAGCCAACTGGCCCACACCACCCACAGGCTACAGGCATGACAGAAATATAATAGCCTGCTTAAGAAAGGAAATAGGATGACAGTCAACACACTTTTCTTGAAAGCATGGGCAGTAGGCCTGTGGAAATGTAAGAGCTCTGAGTGAGCATCTTGGTGAGAGAGACTAGCTCCTCTGGAGGCTTGGCTCAGTGCACAGCAGCACCAATACAGGTCCAGACAACCTGCACTGAACCCTCATTTGGGGAAGGAAGGGAATGTTCTTTTACCTGCTCCCACTGGATTAATAGGGAGCAAATTGGGGAGCACACATGGTTCTATTCAGTAAAGGCCCCCCACTGGTTGGGGAGCCCTATTAGCCCCATGAAGAAAAGTTTGGAGTGTGATCTTTGTGAAACCTAGGTAACTAGTAAATTTCCCTCCTTCAGGTACATGTGAGATGATCAGTCCCCTCAGATGGGACACAGATTTTAAAGGCAACATTTATTATTTCCCCTTGGCCTTCTTTGTGTTCCCTGGTGTTGGTGAGCATACAGCCTGCTGAACATCAGGAACCAGGCTGTGTGAAGTGGTATCAAAACCCAGGTAAGCTGCTACAGGCAGGCACTGTGCTATCCCGGGACAGAGAGCTGGCATGCATTCTCCTGGATGGATGTGAGTTTCCTTTGCTAGTGCCTGTAACTGCTTTGATCTTTCCTCCATAGGTGTGTCCTCACCAACACCATGTATGCCAGTGTCACCATTCCTCTGCTGCTGAGTGTGCACTGAAGTGCCTGTGAGTTTTGCTGTGAGACTACCCTGGTGACTCCAGAATATGTTCAAGGTGTTTTGCTTCCACCTCGGTATAGATTGAGGCTGGCAATGGTTTTAGTAGTGCACAGTGATCAGATCTGCTTTTTGATTGCATGCTATTGCAGCTCGTATTGATATTGCAGCCTGTGAATTCAGAGATCTGACCTTTCACTGAAGGTTCACTACAGAAGACTTCAGATGTTCACAGTTGTAAAATGTAAGGCAGAGGATTCTAAAGGGGTGGATGGTAGGGCAGGACCAATATGGCTATAATTAGGCTCCCTTGCTCAGGCTTCAGTGGGCTAGATTTTTAGTGTGTAGCCAAGGACATGAATGCTCTAATTCAGGGTATGTATTCAGGTCATCACCTTTTGTTTATGAGAATGCACCAATTGGCAGTATGCCAATTGGCAGTATGCACATTTTTGTTGGCCAATATATAAAAAGTCCTATGGAAAAGACTCAGGGGGATAAATGGAACTGGGTAGAGGATAAAGCCAGAGATCGGGAGTGAATAGGGGCTACTGTGACATCTGATTAAAGAATGTCACTAATCCAACTGTGCCTTGTGATTTCTTCTACTTGCCAGAATCTCAAATTTGTTTCCCAGGATCTGAGTCTCCATAGTGAAAGCCATGAAATCTACTGATACCCCAGTCAAGAGCCTGATATCCACCAAATCACTAGAAAAAGCTATTAGCTTCATTGATGATTGGGAAAAGCCCTAAAACCCAATGATACACTAGGAAAAACCCTAAAATAATATTTAGACCTCAGTGAAGGCCTGAATTGCACTGAAACACTGTTGATGGTCTTTAGATCACACAAACATTGGGAAAGGATCTGAGCCCCACTAAAAAACTAAGCACATCTCTAAACCCCACTGAAATACTAGAAAATTCCCTGAGACATACTGATTGCCAATGAAAGGAACTGAGACCAGTGATGTTTTTGGAAAAGCCATGAGACTCATTATTGTGCTGCAAAAGCCTTGAGACATAATGAGACATTGTAAAAGGCCCTCAACCCAACATAGAGTCCAGTGGATGCCCCAAACCTCAATGAGAACCTAGTGAAGGCCTTTATGCTCACAAAGGCATTGGTGAAAAATCTCATCCTTACTAAATTCCTATGGAAAGACCCAAGTGCCACTGAAAATTTGAGTAAGGTCCTTTGATCCAATAACACTCCACAGGATGTTAAGATTACACAATAGCCCCCCTACAGAATGCCCTGAGATCCTATGTAACCTAGAGAAAAGTGCTGAGCTAGAGTGAGACTCTCAGGTCTACTAAGAATCTTGGGATGCACCCAAGCATCACTAACACAATGAGGAAGGCTCTGAGCACAACTGTGACAATGGGAGAATTCTTCATCCCACTGAGATCTTTGGCAAGGCACTGAACCCCATTGAGACAGTACAAATGCCTGAACCTCACTAGGACTGTGGGGGAGACCCCAAGCACCACTATGTTCCTGAGAAATACTGTGAACTTCATGAAGTGCATGAGAAAGTAGTGAGACAACATGAACTCTGTCATAAAACCCTAAGTACACTTGTGACCTGAGGAAGACCCTGAGTTTAGTAAGAATGTGGGGAAAATTTTGAATACCACCATGACCCTGGAAATGGCACTGAGGCCCACTTAGACACTGAGACAGCACTGAACAAAACTGATACACTGCAAAAGATGCTGAGAAAAACTGAGACCGTGGCAATGGCCATGAGTCCCACTGAGACCCTGAGTCAGGCCTTTGCCCCTTTAAGAATTTGACAAATACCCTGACCCACAATGAGAACAGAGTATCCACTGAATGCTTGGGGAAGGCAAGGAGACCATTAAGACTCTGGGGAAGAGTGTGAGCACCATTGTGACACTGAAGATGAGGCTCCACTGATATGCTAAGGAAGGCCCTCAGCCTCACTGAGGTACTTGGAAATGTATTAGCCCTATTGATAACCTGGAAAATCCTGACAACCCTGAGACACAGAAAAGCCCTGAAAGCCATGTAGACCCCAGTGAAGGCCATAAAAACCACTAAGACACTAGTAAATGCTGATGGACTCCTAGAAACACTGGGGGAGAATCTGAGCCCCCTAAGTTTCTGTAAAGTTTTCAGGCTCACAAATATACTAGCTTAGACTCAGAGCCTCACTAAGACATTAGTGAATGTAGTTAGCTCCCCAGAATACCGGGGAAGAATCTAAGTCCCATGAAGATTTTGTAGAGTACTCTGAGTTCTACGGAAATACTAGCATAGACCCTGTACATCACTAAGACTCTTTAGAAGACACTGACCACCACTGCAACACTGGTGAAGGCCCTGAGCCTCAATAAAACACTGGATAAGAGCATGGTGATCCTGAGAATGCAGTGACCTTGACTAAGACACAAGGAAGACCTAGGATCCACTGAGACAAAAACAAAGTCTGAAATTAGTAAGTCTTGAGGAAGTTTCTGAACTCATTTAGGTATTGGGAATAGCAGTGAGCCCCACTGAGAACTTGAGAAAGGCTCTGAGACCAATTGAGATCCTGGGGAAAATGTGGGGAATACTTGTTTTCTTTTCTTCTTTTTTTTTTTTTTTATTTTTAGTTTTGGTAGCAGGGATTGAACTCAGTGGTACTTAACCATTGAGCCACATTCCCAGCCCTATTTTGTGTTTTATATAGAGATAGGGTCTCACTGAGTTGTTTAGTGCTTTGTCATTGCTGAGGCTGGCTTTGAACTCACAATTCTCCTGTCTCAGTCTCCCAAAGGGCTGGAATTACAGATTTTCAACACAGTGCCCAGTATGTGGAATGTTATTAATCCCACTGAAATCCCTGGGAAAAATCATGTTTCAGGGGAAGGTGATGAGGCCACTAAGACTGTAGGGAAGGCCCTACACAAAACTATGAGACTGAAGAAACCCTTAGCCCCATAATAACCTGAGCCCCACAGAAACACTTGGAAAGGCTGTCAGCAACATTATGACCTGCAAGAGATTGGAGACCCAATGAGAGACTGAGAAATGCTCTGAAATGCACTAAGACAACACTGAAGGGGCTGAACTCAACTAGTTAAGGCCTGTAGCCTGTCAGAGACAGTTAAGAAGGATATGATCCCCACAAAAATCATGTGGACTGCCCCAAATATCACTGAAATTCTGGGGGTGAACAACATTCGTAACTCTGAAAGACCTAAAGCAAAATGAGAAAATGAGAAAGACCCTGAACCCCATTTTGATTTCAGCAATGGTCCTGAAGTCCACTCAGATTCTAGTGTATGTCTGTAGCACCAAAGAAATATTGTGGGAGGGGAATATGAGGCCCTATAAGATATTGGGGACAGCCACAAGGTCCACTAAAACTCTGTGGAAGAACCATTCCACCAGTGACATCCTGGGGAAAGACCTGTGGTCATTGGAATTGCTTCAAAACACCATGAGCCTGAACCAGAAATTGGAGAAATTCCTAAACACAACCATGACACTGATGATGGCCCTGAGTACCACTGAGACACTGGGAAAGATACTGAGCACCAGTGAGATTCTGAGGAAGGGCCTGAGCACACTGTGACTCTGGGAATAGCACTGAGGATCTCAGAGAGCCTGGGAAGGACACAGGAGCACTAAGACCCTTGGGAAGATCCTGTGTACCCCTGTGATATTGTGGAAGGCTCTGAGCCTCAATAAGACTGAATTAGGTTGGTGCTGAGCTCCACTGAGAACCCGGGAAGGCCTTCAGCTTCACTAAAATCTTGTGAAAGGCCATGATCCCCATTGGTGCACTGGAAAACCCTGATGAACAAAGATACTGGGAAAAATACTGAAAACCATTTAGACCACAGTAAAGACCATGAATCCCACTGAGACTAGTGAAGGCCTGTAGCCTTACAGAAACACAGGGGAACAATCTGAGAACCACTAAGATTCTTTAACAAGCCCCATGACTCATTAAAATTCTGGGGAAGGCCTTGAGCACAAAAAACACCTTGATTATGTTTCTGAAATCTTTATGACCTTGGTAGTATTCTGAGACTCACTGATACTCTAGGAATAGTACTACATACCACTAGAAAATTTGGGAAGGACTCAACACCACTGTGACCACGGGAAGGGTGCTGAGGTCCAGTGAGAACATGGAAGGTCCTTGAGATTCACTGAGACCATGTTGAAGGCCCTGAAATCAGTGTATCCTTGGGAAAGTTGTTGAGTCCCCCTGAGACTATGGGAAGAGCTCTGAATAACACTGAGACAAGTAGTGATCCTTAGGAATGGTCATGAATCCCACTGAGACCCTGGGCAAGGCTTGGCCTTACTGAGAATGTGGGAAACATCTTGAGCTTTACTGAGGCTTTGGCCATGACTATAAGCCCCACTGCGTGCCTGTGGAAGGCACCAAATCAACTAAGGCACTGAGGAAAGCCTGGAGCACCATTGTGATTCTGGATCAAGTCCTAAGCCCCTCTAAAATATTTTTTAAAAATCCAAGAGCCCCATTGTGGATAAGAAAAATTTTGGATATCCAGTGAGACACTGAGAAAGTTCTTGAACCACATTTAGACTCTGCTGAAGAACCTAAATACCACTGAGACACTCGAGAATGCCTTTACTATCCCAGAAACACTGAGAAAGAATCTGAGCCCCAGTATAATTCTTCATATCTCTAAGCTCCACTGAAATTCTGGGAAAGGATCTGAGACCCAATAATACTCAGGAGAAAGTTAGGATCCCAACGGAGATGCTAGGGAATGTTCTGAGTCCTGATACTCCATTAGAGAAAAATCTGAGACAGACTGAGACCCTGGGCAAGGCCTTGGCTTTATTGAGAAGATAGGGAACATCTTGAGCTTTACTGAAGCCTTGACCATGACTATAAGCCTCACTGAGTGCCTGTGAAAGGTACAAAATCAACTAAGGCACTGAGGCCCTGAGCTACACTAAGAAACTTTGGATGGCCATGAGTGCTACTGACATAGTGGGGAAGGCCCTGAACACCACTGTGAGAATGGAAGTGGCCCTGAGTCTCAGTGACACCCTAGACATGGCACTGAACCACATTGAGACTGTACAGAGGATCATGAGAATCACTGTCTTTTGGGGTGGCATCAGTGCCACTATTATCCTGGGAAATGTTCTAAGTTCCACTGAGTTCTTGGGAAGGCAATGAGACCACTTGGAATCTATGGAAGGCCTTGAGAACCACTGTGATGTGGCAAGGCATTGGGGAAGACCTTAAGTACCACCATGTACCTGGGAATGTGTTGACCTCTACGGGGATCATGGGCAGGGCCCTGGGATTCACTGAAACGCTATGGAAGGCATTTACCATATTGTGTGATTCAGAAATTTTCTGAGCCACACTGAGACTCTAAAAATACCACAGAAATACTGGGGAAGTTTATGAACACTGGGAAATGGCATTGAGCTCCAGTGAGAAGCTGGTCTGTACCTGGGATACACTGAGACCCAATTGAAAATACCAGTGAACTTCTCTGATACTCTGGGGATAGCACTGGTACCTAATGGTGTAGATACCAGGTATTTACCAAAAGCTCATGGGTAAGACAATGCAAGAATACTCAGAGGTTAAATAATTGGTTTATGAGAGCCTTAACCCAATCAGTAAACTAATCCCCTGATAGGGACTAAATGAGTAGTAACTGAATGCAAGTAGTGTGTGTCTGGAGGAGGTGGGCTTTAGGAGCATGCATTTGGGGTATATATTTTGTATCTGGTGAGTAGATTTCCCCTCTGCTTTCTGATCACCATTTGAGGTGATCCACCAGTCTTCTGACAAATGCCTTGAACCCAGTGTGTCCTTGGGAAAGTGTCTGAGCCTGATTGAGACTTTGAGTTCTGTACTGAAAGTGACAGACATTAGAAAGGCCTCCTGAGAAAACCTGAGAATGTCCATGAGTCCAGCTGACACCCTAGTCAAGGCCATGGCCTATTAAAAACCTAGGAAACCCCTTAAACCACACTGAGACCCTGGCACTGTCCAAGAGCCCATGTACTGCTTTGGGGAGACAGTGAAGCCAAAACACGCTGGAGGAATCCCCTGAGCACAACTGTGAGACTGGAGAAGGCCCTTGTAGGGCAGGACAACAATGTCCATAGTGGGCTTCATCATGGAGGCTTCTTGTAGGGGGAGTGGCTACTCCATGTTTTCTTGTGCAGTTCAGGTTATAATCTCCATTATGCAGCATATGTATTTAGGGTCATAAATATTTGCTTCTGAGTATGCATCCACTGATTTGACTTGTTGTCAATAGGCCTTCTTAGACCTGCATATAAAATTTCTGTGGAATGGAACAAATTCAAGGGGCTAAATTAAACAGATTGTGAACAAAAGCTGGAGCTGAGGCTGGCTAGGAACTATTTATGTTATGTCTGAGGTGGTGGGTTGGAGTAAAATACAAAGTGGGGAAGTGTGATATGTGCAAACATTGTTATGTTGGTCTCACAATATCACAACACTTGTATCTGAATTAGCTGCAATGATAACCTCTGATGTGATATCCTGAGGTTTTTTTAGAGAGGCTAAAGTTCATTATGTGGCAAACAATATAAAAGAAGAAAGCAATAAAAGAAATAAAAATGAGAAAAATCAATAAGGGTGAAAGAGGCAACACATTCATTGGCGATGGGGGAGTTGGGTAAGGGATCCAAGGCCAGAAAAATGGCCATGTTGTAAACATGCAGAGATAAAGGGAAACACTCAATGCCAAGTTTTACAATAAGTATGTGAGGAACCAAACATTAAATGTAGAAGATGAGAGAAGAAGGAAGAGATTTGGGTGGGGATCAGGTCAGTAAACACTCTGAGAAGCCAGAGGTCCTGGATGAGATTCAGTACCTGGGTCAGAGAGAGTTGGTGAAGGTCTATTGAAGGCAATTGATCCAATTTGTTTCTAAGAACTGTCAATAAATACTGAAATAAAGCCTGAGAGAGAGACATTTAAATTCACTGTAAGGTTTCTATGAGGCACAGTGTGTAATTTACTAGGAATTTGTGTTGCAAGACCTTGGGGTACTCAGTAGAGTTTGTGTAAGTGTGAAGCTGGCAAAAGGTAAAATGTCCAATCAAAAGGAGGGCTGAAAGTAGAATGCAAAGGAAGCTGATCAAGTAGATGAGTTTATAAATATCTAAGGCTAAAGCAGAGAGTCACAGGTGATCTTCATGGAGAAAAAAGTGTTGTTGCATTTAGTGAACTGGAGGTACATTTTGGTGCCAACCTACCAAAAGCAGTTTCCATCAGTAGATGTGACAATGTTCTGTAGGGAAAGGGAATTATCTTTTGAATTTTTAATGAGTGCTCTGGGTGGAATTGGGGCATTGTTTATAAGTTGTGTATTAGGTAGTGTAACAAGCGGGTCACAAGGAAAAAACTGTCTGAAAAGGAAAATTTCTGTTTAAAAGAGGCCTATTGTTTAATCTGAAGACTGTAATTGGAATGTCCTTAACTACAGACAAATCAGTGAAGCCCATAAGTTTAGTTATGGGCTTTTATTTTATTCCATCATTCAATAAAACTACTGGCAGTAGGATCATAGGCAAAGTGGGAATTCCATTGTACACCCAATGTGTCAGATAATTTTAAATTTGGACCTATGAGAAATGTGTTTTCTGATCACTTTCAACAATGTTTGGTAATCCATAATGGCTAGTTCATTGTCATAAATTTATTGTGGTGGCTTCCTGGTTGGGTGATGAGCAAGGGTTTGTTAGTCTCAACTCAGAGAAGCCATCTACAACTGTACATGCATATTTGTTCTGAGAAGGTTGCAAATGATCTATATAATCAATTTGAAGCATAAAATTAGAAATTTCACATTTATATTTATCTGAAGGTAAGGTGTGTCTAAGTCATAATTGAGCATTAGAACAATCAGTGCACAATGCTGAACAACAGATTTACGGCATTGGCATGACTGATGGGGAAGGTTTCTTTTGGAAGCCCACTCAAATGATGCATGTGTACCTCTATGTCCAAGCCATTTATGCATGTGTAAACTTTCTGTATTGGATATGGTGGCATGGTTCTGGGGTGGGATTTTGGCCCATTTATTAAATCATTTAAATGAGATTGTGTTATGTGGTTTAAAATAGCCATCAGGTTGTTGAACCATTTTTAAAGTTGGTTTAGCTGTCCGTTGATTTGTGTTCTGTAATTTTAAGCACAGTATATTGATCTATAATTTAGAGAGCTCATCTACCTTGTGATTATGTGCAGATGTCTTATTTGTTGTGGGCATCTAGATGGAAGACATATATTATCATGCCACATTCTTCACTATAATCCCAAATATCAGGAGACCAAATAAGCCTACTATTAATAGTTCAATTAGAATATTTTTATTTTCCTGACCAAATGGTGATGCCATTTGCTGTGCACCAAGCATCTGTGAATATATATTTAATTTTGAGTCCTTCAGATTGAAAGTGTTCTATAACCAAATTCACTGCATGAAAATCTGCATGTTGGGCTAAGCATTCTATGCCTTCATCAGTCAGAATTACTGCATCTGAAGGTCTATAGACTGCAGCTTTCCAGCACAGCTTCCCATTTATTACAGTAGTGGAGATTTCAGTGAACCAGGCATTTTGTAGCTTTTCTGACCATTGTTCAGTTCCCCAGTGCCCAACTGGTCTACTGGGTGGTACAACAGGCTTGTGTTTTGTGACAGGTGCAATTGGCTGGGTGGCTATGTGCTCAGTCAATTTGGCTATCATCTTTATTTTTGTTGTTGCTCATTTGTTATGGAACTCTTGTATGTACCATTTCCATGTTATCACCTTAGTTTTCATCTCTACCCCACAGAGTGCTTCTTGAGGCTCAAGGGTCCATAGTAATATTGGTATAATTGATTGTATTTTTATGGGTTGATTCTGACATAGTGGGGAAACAGTGTGCAAAGCTTCCTACAGGGTTCATATAGTTTTCTCAAAAAAGGAATATTTTGAGGATCCTCAGAGGAATTTCTTGCAAAAGAATGCCATGAGGAATATCTGTTCATTAATAATAGTGTAAAGCCCCAGTTGCCACAATCTTGTAAAAATATTATATCTAGTATAAATTGTCCCCTTCCAGGTGCATGTAGTGTTGGTAATGTTTGATGCATTCTTTTAGTGTATTAAAGGCAGAACACTGTGGTTCTTTAGAACCAAAGTCTACTTCTTTCCTAGTCACCTCATATATGGGTTTTAAGATGATTTGTAAATATGGAATATGGTTTCTTCAATAACCATATAAGCCAATTAGGTGTTGGGCTTGTGTTTTGTTTGGGGGCTTGGGTAGAGCCATAATTTTATCAATGGTGGTAGGTGGAATTGATTGTTCAGTGGAGTTCCAAATTACTCCCAAAATTTTACTTGAGCTGTGGGTCCTTGTACTTTATCTTTATTAATATTTCAGCCACTTTTAGTAAGTTCTGTGACTACTGTATCCAATCTTGTATTTCACATATATATTGTCCATAAATGATGATATCATATATGTATCTTAGCATTTTGACCTTTGTGTGTGCTGTATTTATATTTCTTGCAAAAGAATGCCATGGGGAATATCTGTTCATTAATAATGGTGTAAAGTATTGTGAGATAGCAGCACAGGCTATGATAGGACTGTTCTCATATCCCTGAGGTAATCTCTTGAATCAATATTGCTTGTCATTTTATGTAAATGTGGTTTGCTCTCTGAATTGGTCATCTATGGGTATACTAAAGAATGTATCTGTGAGTCAATAGTAGCATAAAATTCTGGGTTATCCTGAGTAATAGTATTCGTAATCTCTTGTCATTCTGGGAGATTTCCTGATAGTGGGGGTACTCTTCTGTTTAGATTACAATAATCAGCATTTAATTTATATGAGCCATTGGGTTTTAGAACAGGCCATACCAGACTGTTAAAATTAAATGACTGTGTTTGTTCAATAATATAATTTTGTAATAATTCTTGTATTTTGTCATAAATTTCCTTGTGACCCCATTTTAGGGGGTATTTCTTTGTGAAGAAGGTATAGCTGGAGGAAGTTAAACAGGCTACATTTTAACTGAAAAATTATATAGAAGCTTTGAGTCTCTTTAGAGGCAGTAAGGATCTAAATATTGTGGGGATGTAATCCATCCCCAGGATATTATGTGGGCTTTATTGTACAACTAATAAATCATCCATAGTAGAATCTCAATTACATACAAGAATATGGGCCTTTATAAGTGTTCCTCTGGATATGCCTTCTACTTCCATCTGTCTGTTTTAGCAAGGATGTCTTGTACAATGGTTATTTGGCTACCTGTATCTACAAGAAAATTTAAATTATAATTTTTGTTTTATGTATAAAATGGATAAGGAGATATATGGCCTGTTATCTGTGCTAGTTGTCCATACCTGAGTTGGTTCCTCCAATTTGTCATCTTCCCTAGGGCGGGTTGTTGTTGAAAATTATTTGGACCTTGGGGACCTCGGTTTTGATCAATGAGTCACCTCCATCCATTTTTTGAATTGAACGTTGTTCTCTTAGGAATAACTTTTTTGCCATTTTGGGAGTTTCTTTCTTCCCTATTAGATCATCCCCTGCATCAGTTCATCCCCTCATATGGGGTGGTCCTCTTTGTGCTCTTTCCTGTTATTGACCATTACATCCATTACACCTGGGATTGCTACATCTGTTTCAACTGTTAGGTCTGTTTTGCATATTTATATTTTGAAATTGTGTTGGGAAGGACATTTTCATCTGAATAATAAAAAACTGGCCTTGTCTGTCTCAAGGTTTCTGGTCTGTCTTAGGTATTCTATTATGTCATTTATGGTTGTGGCATAAGCAATGCTGCTGTTAATGTTAGCCTCAGATGCCTTGGTCCTCCCTTAATAACTAAATTCTTTATCTTTTGGTTTATAGGAGTGGCTAATGGTGTAGTAGCCTCCTCAGAGGTATGTTGGAGCACCCCAACTAGCATTCAATGTGCACTAATTAAACACTATAAGCAAATCACACTATCCTAGGGCAACTGAACACTACAAGTGATTCAAACAATCCTAGGGCAACCACAAAACCCAAAATACCTCTTGTGCCACATGACTCCTCTTAGCTAAAGATCAGACATTGTCTTTGTCTGGTGTCTCTCTTCAACCAACAGTTGGATACCAGGAAGTGGTGGAGTTCATCCAGGGACCAACAGAAAGATGGCCAGTCTCACTGATGTCCTTGGAGCCCCCAATGTGGCAGGATAAGCAGTTTAAATACAGTTCCAAGTTTGTGGTGTAAGCTGGTGATTGATTATACCCAGTGAGTCAATGTCCATTGGTTCTGTCCAGTGAGATGATGTAATTTCAACTGGACATACTCTTTGCAAATGTTCATGGAGCTGTGCTCTCTATGAATGGTTACCAGTCATTGATAAGCATGCCTATGGCTAGGGCCGCCAGCGCCCGCGCCGGCACAAAGAGAAACCGAGTCAGGCAAGGGCGCCGCGGATGAAAAATCACTCACACACACACACACACCAAGGCAAGAGACTCTTTCTTTTTTTTATTGAGCTCAGGTCCCTCTTTACAAATGCTAAGAGGCCCTTGGTCCTCCAAGCGCTACAGGGTGCATCTATTAGCATCCGGTGACTATTCTATTAACATCCTGTGGCTATTCAGAGGAATGCGGAACTTGTTACAAGATGGAACTATGGCCAAAGCCACGATTGACAAACCTGATATTTGTTGCACATTATGTACTGTGGATGCACCCAGGCCAGCTCTCTCTCACATAGGGTGCCTTACAGCTCCTTATCAATTGCAAGTAGAGATGACTAAGAATATCAATGGCTGCTGTTTTTTATGGCTAGTATCTTAGTGAGTCCTGGCATGTCCAGACATGTTTATGGCATATACTTCTTACAGTCTTTTATCCCATGAGCATCTTGCATCTTTCTCTGCCTACTGAGATCCCAAATCTATTTCCCATGGTCTGACCCTCCACCCTGACAATTGGCTTAATCAGCAGAATATCCCACAGGTGAGAGATGCACCTACCCTGGCAAATGGTAGAAACTAGTGGCAAAAGATTACCATGTGGCATTTGGTCACCACAATCTTATAGATATGGGCTCTTGTGGAGAGTTGAGATACCACGGATGGGTTACCTGTGAGTATAGAGAAGACTTTTCAAGAAGTGAGTTCCCACTTACAAGATAGTGTTGCCCAGAAACAGTGGGACAAGTGGGGTTGACTTTTCTACTTCTCTGAAAGCAAAGAGGGACCAGGCTCTGTCAGACTCTGCCTAGTTTCAAACCCCCCAAGAGAAGCAGAAATACTTGGAGCAGAGCATTATCACTTTGGAAACTAATGTATATGAATCAGAAGGGTGTGATCTATGACCTCCAAGGAGACGGAGGTGGAATCTGAAGAAGAGAAGTCCCTGCTGTGAGCCTACTCTGTGGTGCTTCAGAAGATAAAATATGAGTGGCCCTGGACCCCTAGAGGTGGGTCAACCTCATGTTATAGAGTACACTATTCACTGCACACACATGCAGGAGAATTAGTGTACTTCTATAAGCAATTTTGTCAGCAACCTGGGGAGCCCGTAGCAGCATGCTTTTTAAGGCTGTGGGATGTAGGGGTAGACAGCATTGTTTACTCTCTGGTGGAGATGAACTGATTCCATCTATCATTGCCACCTCTCTGTCACCTAAAAATTTATGTATGTGTTCAGCTGCTGAATTTGGCAGGTTGGACCCAATAAAGACCCTCTTATTATACAGGATAGCATTTATTTTACTAATAATATGGAAGGAAAAGCAAAAGTGATAGCAAGAGAGAAAGAGAAGAAAATACATCACCAGACAGGGAAACATCAACACCTGAAATCATGTGGCTGGGACTCCTGGGGCAACTGCTCAGGGTCCAGACTTGGAAGTTTTTTTAATGGATGAGACTCCAAAGTCTTATTTCAAGTGGGTTTTTTTAAATACAAGAGAGAAAAAAGAAATCTTCTCACAACCTGCATGACCTAGCTAGCAATTTCTGAAGGACTCCTCCTACCCCCAGGATTGGTCAGAGGCCTGAGAGGAGATAGTGACATTCTTGAGGTAAGTGGTTACTGAGTTCTCCTGAGTGAGCCAAACTCATGGAGAAGGCAGCATTCTTGAGTTGTTCCATCAAGGGTGTGTGAAGGTCATGGCGGCACATGGTCAGGGAAGCTCTTTCCTATTTTCCTTAGCCCTTTACTTTCCCTGAGACCATTATTGCAGAAGAGTCGTAGGAATGGAGAAGGTAATCCCTCCCTGAGAGATTGGATTTGTGTAGCTGCATGAACTCTGTGGACTTGTAATGGCACTCCCTCCTCCACTGAAAATCTTAAGCTTCTTCAGAAATCTGCACCAAAAATAATCTTAAGACTATCAGCAAAAGAGTCTCTACCAATGTAGTTAAAGTTCCTATTTCTTGTTGCTCTATCTTGTTTGGCCACAGCTCAAAAGAGATCAGCACTCCAGGTGCTGAGCATGCCCTTACTAGTTTTTCAAAAGAAACATTTTTCAACTATCTAGTAAGGATATAATGGGTTATGAAAGTTTTTTTTTTAAAATAGAAAATGGGTTTGTAAATGCAAAATATAACAAGAAGGACACATCCTTTAACAAGGCCTCTGGCCTGGGACCTGAGCTTCACAGAGATGTTTACATTTCAGAGATAAAAGAAGCTGTTACTAATTAAGCTCCATGGTAACAGCTAGCAGGGGAGGAAGGAAAAGGGAGAGGAAGCTCTCCCCTTCTCAAGCATGGTCCTTGAAGTGTTAACATGATCAGAACAGTGAAAAAAAAAAAAAAAAAGCTGCTTTTGTGTGAACTTCTGCAGACTGTGAACTTCTGAGCCCCTCCCCTTACATGCTGGGTATAAATTTCTGAAACTGCCTGAACTCGGGGTTCAGGGAAATTAATTGATTACAGTGAAAGCAGTACCCTCTGAACCAACTGCCATCAAATAAACCTGCTTCCTGTTTCCTATCTGGTGTCTTGCCTCCTCTGTCCCTATAATAGACTGACACTGGTAAACTCCCAGAAACTGTGGGTAACTGGCAATTGTCTGCTGATTGGGAGCAGATCCTTTGGGAGCTGGGTATGCACTAGGCAATATTTAACCCAAATAAGTGGGGCCATATTGTAACAAGATTTCCTTGATGCTCTGACTATACCCCTTGTGGTTTTGAAACTCGCATTTTTTTCTTTTTTCCAATCTTCTTTTTTCTAAACTCTTCTCCCTGATCTTTTCCTTATATTCTTTTCCCTAACCTCCTTTCTGATCTTTTCCCTGATCTTTCTACTTCCTGATCTCTCCTCCCATATCTTATTTTCTCTGAATTACCTCTATAAAACTGCCCTGTTCCTGCAGATTGGCAGAATCACAGCCTTTGGGACAGGAGTCTCCTGTGTTTCTTCTTTGTTAGCAAAGCAATAAACTGTCTTTTTTCTTTTTTTTTCAAAACCTTTTTCTCCTTATCGGATTGAAATCAAGGACAAGGACTGAGCTTTCAGCATTAAGATATTGGAAGATTTTCTAATGGCATGGAAGACTGTGTTCTGCAGCATGCTCCACTCACCACCTTTGGGTCTCTGATGGCTTTTTTGGCTCATATGTTGGTGCCCCACTAGTGAGGTTACTTCCATGATGGCTAGCCTGGGAGAAGCCCAGAGCAGATGGCAGTCAAGAAGTGTGCACAGAGTGAGAGGGCCTGGAGGTGAGACAAAGGAAGAAAGAAAGGGCCCAGCAGAATCACTTGCATGCAAATGAGGGCTGCCCTCCTGGCAGCAGGGGGAGATCACCAAGAGATAGACACCCAGACCAAAGTGGTTGAGGTGTGAGTGCAGCCATGCCCAGATCAGCAGTGCCTGAAAATCAGCAGATGTGAACAAGCATCCTGAGAAGCCTGATCTGTGCCACTGAAAGACTGGCTGCTTCTGGGAGAAATGAGGGGACCTTATTTCAGTACAACTAGGAATCTGTCCAATGCCCACCCTGAAAGAATGGGTGGGGACTGGGGGATACATCCAGTGGTCTCCAGATAATGTTCAGAGGGTATTGGCCCTGGTGGACACTAGACTGTGTTAAGTCTGATGTTTGGCAAAAATAAATTCTCAGGTGCATATGCTCATGTTGATGGTATGAGGGGAAACATTGAAGGTAAAAGCAGTGTTCGTACTCTTGGAGATAGGACATTTGCCTCCATAACATCCACGATACATGTGTGTCCTATCCCAGAGTTTATCTGGGATATAGATGTACTCCAAGGACTGTGTCTACAGACCACAGCTGGGGAATTTCACCTCTGTGTGAGAGCTGTGAAGGTGGTTATGACAGGACATGCAGGCCCAGGTCTTATCACATTCCTGGAGGACAGTGAGGGTGAAGCAGCACCACCTTCCAGGGTGACATAGAGAAATTGGAGGTACTGTCCTGCCACTGGAGAAAGTGGGCATAATATGGCCCTCACATAGCTCATTTAACTCTCCTTTGGAGCCAGGGAAGAAGCCTGAGGGCCCTTGGAGAACGACCATATATGATGGAGGACTGAGCACAGCGGTGCTTTCCTGATGCAGCGGTTCCTTCAGTGCATGTTCCTATGAATGAATTGGCTTTGCCACTGGGCACATACCTATGTGAGGGACCTGGATAATGCTTTCTTCTCTATTACCTTGGTCCTGGAGGGACAGGAGTAGTTTTCCTTCCCATGGAAGGCCAGCAGTGGATATTTCAAATGTTGCCACAAGGTCATTTGCATAGAACATATGCCATTTTTTGGTGGCCAGTGACTTGGCCCAGTACCTCAAGTACTTAATGTATAAATGTGTTCTTTCATTGATGATGTTGTTGGCTTCTGATGCTCTTGCACTCTTAAACCTTGCAGCCCCAACCTTGGTGGCTCATTTGTAGACGTGTGGCTTGGCAGTAAACCTGGCTTGTCAGCCAAGTTTTTGAGTATTGTTTGGTTGGGTAAGACAAAAGTTGTGCCCAAAGCTGTTATTCATAAAATTCAGGCAGATCTGTGACCAACGTTGTTTATACAATTGCAGACTTAGGTGGCTTTTTGGGATATAGGTGGATTTTATTTCCTATTTGACCCAATTTTTCATTACTGTGTGCCCTAGTGAAAAAGGGGCTCAGTAAGAGTGGACTGAAGGAGCTGCACTGCTACTCTCAGAGTGCCATTCAGCAAGCTCAGGTCCTGCAAGGAGCAGACACAGCTTGTGCCTATCAGCTGGATGTTTATGTATCCCATGAGGTTGCAAGGGGGCCTGTTGCAGTGGCATGAACAGCTATAGAGACCAGGAAGCTTCTGGTCACTGTTGTTGAGGGTGCAGAGGCTCACTACACTCTGATAGAGAGGCAGCTGGTAGCTGGGTATGCAGCCCTGGTGGCCTCAGAGTCCATCACAGAAGCTGCTAAAGTTTTGGTGCCTACCAAGTGTCTTATGGCAGGAGGGGTTTGGATTGCACAGTCATCCTGAGGACATAGGTAGCCCAGACACCTGCCCTAGCAAAATGGGGGCCATATTTGTAATAAAGGAGTGCCTTGTCTACTATTCCCTTGTTCCATGAGCTCCAACATATTCTAGTGCCTGTGCAATATGGAACTGAGGAAGCAACAGGCAGTGCTGATAAATGTCAGTCAATGGAGACCTCGCTCTTCAAGGAAGGAGCACACCCCCTTGGGTGAGAGTGCTTCCTGCACTGACAGATCCAGTAGAAGGCCTTGGTCTGTTTCAACTTTTGTTGCTATACAGCCCTCTACTGACACCTTGTGGTATAATGCAGGAATTATACAGCTGGTGAGCTGGGTTGCATGCCACAGAGATGATGGCACTGTAGAACCAGGACCTCTGATTTTCTATACAGACAGCTGGGCTGTGTGTTAAGGGGTGGATTTTAACTCTGTGGATTTCTACATGGAAAGCAGACAATTGAATGGCAGGTATCAGCATTTGCAGGGTTGAGCCTTGTGGCAGGACCTTTGGGCCATGGGCCATTAGAGAGAGAACTAATACGCAGTACTGTCTATGCCCCTGTCAAGCCCAGGGGATGGCAAATCCGATGCTTTGGCTGGCGTGTGTTGGTTACAGTGAGTGCCTCCAACTTACCTGGTGGTTTGGCTGCACCACTGCCTGTAGCATGCAGGTGTGAAAACATGTGGAATGAAGTCAACAGTGGGAGCTGCCTTTAATGTTGGAGGCCATGTCAGGGGCCTGCCAGGCATGTATGGTTTGGGCTTAGGAGTCCACACCTCTCTTGTCTTGCAACCACGGATGGCCAGCTAATGCAGGGTATGACATGTTCCTTTGACACAATGGCAGCTTGACTACATTGGCCCTTTACAGAGGTCAGAAGGAGCCAAGTTTGCCTTGATGGCAGTGGACATAGCTACAGCCTTGTTGTTTACCTGGCCCTGAGATCAAGCAGATCAGTGTTCTACGATTTATGCACTGACAGTGTTGACAAAACTGTATGGACTACTCATCAAGATAGAGAGTGATCAGGCCCACATTTCACAGGTCAGAATGTGCAGCCATGGCAACTCAGTTACAGATTCAAATGAGGCTGCATATCCTATGCCACCCACAGGATGCAGGCATGATAGAGAGATATAATGGCCTCCTTAAGCAAGGACTTAGGACTGCAGTCAACTCACCTTCCAAGAAAAGGTTGGCACAGCATCTGTGGTAATCATGAGATCTTTGAATGAGCTTCCCCACTGAGGGGAACGAGCTCCTATGGAGGCTTTGTTGCACTGCAAAGCATCCCCAATAGAGGCTCAGGTGACACAAAGAATATTGTACTTAAGCCTGGGTTAGAGAACCAAGGGAATGTTCTTTTACCTGCTCCAACTACATTGAACAGGGGGCAAATTGTGAATTGGACATAACACTGGACAGTAAATTCCCCTAACCTTAGTATATACACACAATGAAATAATTACTCAGCATTAAAAGAGAATAAAATCATGGCATTTGCAGGTAAATATATGAAGTTGAAGAATATCATGCTAAGCCAATCTCAAAGAACCAAAGGCCAAATGTTCTCTCTGATAAGTGGATGTTGACCTATAATGGGGGAGGGAGCATGAGAAAAATGGAGAAACTTTGGTCAAAGGGGAGGGAACATGGTAGCATGAAAGACAGTAGAGCAAGATGAACATTATTGCCCTAGGTACAGGCATGATTGCACATATGGTGCCACTCTACATTGCATACAACCAGAGAAATGAAAAGTTGTGCTCCATTTCTGTACAACAAATCAAAATGCATTCTGCTGTTATGTATACCTAATTAGAATATATTAAAAAATCACACTGAAGGGACGAAACTCCGCTAGTTAAGGCCTTTAGCCTTCAGAAATCCTTCAGAAGGATTTGACCCCCACAAAAACCATGTGGACTTCCCCCAAACATCACTGAAATTTTGGCAATGACCATGAGTACCACTGAGTCCCTGACCAAGGCAATAAGCCCCATTGAAACCCTGAGGAAGGCCCTGAGTATCATTGTGACCTTGGGAATAGCACTGAGCTCCACAATTTCCTGGAAAAGCAATGACAACAATAACAATTTGGGGAAGGCTCTGTGTATGACTGTGACCCTAGGGAAGGGTGGAGCCTCACTAAGACTCTGGATAAGGTCCTTAACCCCATTTGGACCCCAGTGGAGGTCCTCAATTACACTTAGACTCTACTGAAGTTCTTTAGTGTAACAAATACTGAGAGTCTGGGCCATAAAATCAAGTGGGCATCTCTAAATGACACTGAAATTCTGGGGAAGGCCATGAGTTCACAGAGGTTTTGAGCAAGGCATGACTCCTATTGAAATCATGGTAAAGGGCCTGAACCTCACCAAGAATCTAGGGAAGATCATGAGCACCACTGTGACTCTGGGATTGGTGCTGAACTCCACTTAGAACATGTAAAATGCCCTGATTTACTGAGACTCTTGTGAAGACCCTCAACCTAGTGAGCTTGGGGGGGGGATTTTCTGATCCTCACTGAGACTCTAAGAATAGCACTGAGCCCCACTAAAACTTTGTCAAAGGCCCTGAGACATACTGAGATTCTGAGGATGGCCCAAGTTCTTCTGAAACTCTGGGGAAGTACATGAGCCTCATTGAGACTAGGGAATGCCTGAGCAGCACTGTGACCCTAGCAATGGCTCCCACTGTTACTGAGAACCTAAAAAAGGCTCTGGGATTTACTTAGACCCTCATGAAAGTCCTGAACCCAGTGGGCTTTGGGGGAAACTTCTGAGATTCACTGAAGCTCTGTGAATAGCATTGAGCCCCAATGACTGTGAAAAAGACCCAGAGAAAAACTGAGACCCTGGGGATAGTCCTGAGTTCCTCAGAGTCCCCAGGGCAATGCAATTGAGCCTCATTGAGACTCTGGGGAATACTTTCAGCACCACTGTGACCATGGGAATGGAACTGAGCTCCACTGGGAACCTGAGCACAGCCCAAGAATTCACTGAGACCCTGGCAAAATCTTGGACCCAGTGTGCCCTTTGGAAATTTCTGAGCCACACAGATACACTGGGAATAGTAGTTAACACCACAGACACTGCAAAATGCCCAGAGAATAATATCATGGTAAGTCTGAGTCTCACTGAGAACCCATTGAAAGTCTGTGCTACATTGAGAGTTCAGGAAATATCCTGAACCACAGAAACCCTGGGAATGTCTAAGAGGCCCACTGAGTGCCTGGGGAAGGTAATCAGACTACTATGCCCCTTGGGGAATAGAGAATTACTGTGAGACTGGAGAAAGCTGTAAATCCCACTGAAACTCTGGGCAAGGCCCAGAACCTACTGCTTTGTTAGGAAAGGCCATGAGTCTCATTGATAACCTGGAAAATCCTGAGAAACAATGATAGATTGAGAAATCTCTGAATCCCATTCAGACCTCAGTGAAGGCCCAGAAACCCACTGAGACACATTTGAAAACATGTAGATTACACAAACCTGGGAAAGTATCTGAGCCCCACTAAAGTACTACGGACAGCACCAAGCCACGCTGAAATACTAGAGAAGGTCCTGAGAACTACTGACACTCTATAGAAGGCACTGAGCTGCACTGAAGCTCTTAGAAGAGTCTTGAGTCCCATTGATGATTTGGAAAATCTCTGAGAAATGAGACGACCCTGGAAAATGTCCCAACTCCAACTCAATTTAGACCCTGGCCAAGGCCCTGAACTCCACTGAGAATCTAGTGAAGACCTTTAGCCTCAAAGAAACACTGGGAAAGAATCTGAGCCCCAGATTGTATTGTAGACACCCTAAGCCACACTAAAATTCTGGGGAAGGACTTGAGATCCAGTGATACTCAGAGAAAATGTAGGTTCCCCAGAAAAACCTAGGATATGGCCTGAGCCCATACAAGTCATTGGAGAAAGTGCTGAGTCAGACTGAGACACTGGAGAAAACCCTGAACTACACTAAGTGATGTGGGATGGCTCTGAGTGCCACTGACACACTGAGGAAGACCCTGAACACCCCCATGAAAATAGGAATTGACCCTAAGTTCCACTGACATCCTGGGCAAGGCACTGAACTCCATTGAGACTATATGGAATGCACTGAATTTCATTAAGACTCTTGGGGAGGCCCTGGACATCACTGTGAATCTGGTAAATATTCTGAGCACCACTAAGTGCCAGGGAAGGCAAATTCTGTGGAAAGATTTTAGATTCTGTGGAAAGTTCTGAGCATCACTATGAACCCAGGAAAGGCCCTGAGTTCAATAAGACTCTATGTGTGATAAATACAAAGTCTGGTGGCCCATTTTCAGAATATAGTATTTAGCCTTATTTGGCACATTAGAACAAATTATAGCCAGGTGCAGTGGCATGTACCTGTAATCCCAAATCCTTATGGTCTGAGGCAGGAGGATCCCAAGTACAGAGGCAGCCTCAGCAACTTGGCAAAGCCTTCAGTAACTTAGTAAGACCTTGACTCAAAATAAAATGTAAAAAGGGCAGAGGATGTGGCTCAGTAATTAAGTGCACCTGGGTTTAATCCTCAATACAAAAAAATAAGTCAACTGACCTAAAAAAAATCTGTAGCCATTTTTATTATAGCTCTTCCTTTTGCCTGCCTCAATTTTACAATCAGTGGATCACGTAGATTGTAACCCCACTCCTCCAATAAGAGTGAGAGGGAGCACTGCATTATATATAAAAGCATGCTGATGGCCCACCCCTGTGTACTTCTTAGCCAGGTTCTGTAGTATGCCCTCTAGCCAAAATACAGTTGACCATGCTCATCCATTTCCAAGCACAAGTTTGATTTCTTGTGGCACAAGTTTTATTTATTTCAGCACCTTTGTATTTCTAACAATTTTCATGCCTGTTGTGGAGCTCCATATATCACCACTGGGTTGTGAAGATGCCCCTCCTTAGAGGAGATGCATCCCACCGCCTTGTTGCCTTGGCCTCAGAGTCTGGGAGGAATCTGTGATACCTGACACCAAAAATAAACTCAAAATAAAAGTGAATTGGCACCACTGGTAGAGGGCCCAAGCAAGCACAGTGGCATACAGGTAACTCTGTGCACAGACCAAGGGAGAAAAATCTATTCTCAAGCTTGAGAAATAAGTACTGCTTTGGTGGTCAGGACAATCCAGAGGTCGTGTGAGTGTGACTAAGACAAGAGTTCAAGCAACTTCTCAAAAGAGTGAGGTTGTTGAGACTCTATTCAGAAACACAAGATTACACCCAGGCAAGTAGGATGGGGAGTATGTGTAATAAATCTCTAGTGAGGAGGGTTGAGCACACAGGAAGCCCAAGATGTACAAGAAAACTCCAATGAGAGAGAGAAGTTGAGTACATGGGGAAACAATTACAAGGATGAGGAATAAAAATTCCAGGCCTAGAGACAGGGAAGAATAATGGAAAGGTCCCATATGTGTAAATCTCTTCCTTTGAAGGATCCTAAGGGAAATAATGTTGATGGTGGGAGTAAATCTGCTCCTATGGAGAACAAGTGGCTACCTGAACCTTTAATTTTAGTGTTCACCTTGGCTGGCAGACTCTATACCTAATGTTTCTAACTCTACAGACCCTTTTCATGTCAAGGTCACAAAACATGTGACAGGCTCTATTTTAACCTGTGTATTGTATGTTGTGTCTATATACATATTTGTGTCTATATTATGTACATAGTATCAAAATTGGCTTGTAGATAAAAAATACTCATAAATTTAATGAATGTATACAGATGCATTTTAGTTCACATGACTTAAATAAAACATTAACAAAAAAGGTCAATCTAAATTAATACAAATAAAGATGCCATTGATAGTACTAACCCATACTTTTTTGTAACTTTGGCCATATTATTTAATTTCCTGAAATTTAGATCTTTTTTATTTTATTTTTTAACAGCAGAATGCATTTTACTTCACAGTACACATATGGAGCACAATTTTTTTATTTCTCTGGTTGTACATAAGGTAGAGTCACACCATTCATGTCTTCATACTTGTACCTAGGGTAATGATGTCCATTTCACTCCACCATCTTTCCTACCCCCATGTCACCTTTATTCCCCTCCCTTCCCTTTGTCCTATCTGAAGTTTCTCCATTTCTCACGTGCTCCCCACCCTCATCCCCATTATAATCAGCATCCACTAATCAGATAAAACATTCTGCCTTTGTTTTTTGGGGGATTGGCTTACTTGGCTTAGCATGATATTCTTCAACTCCATCCATTTACCTGCAAATGCCATAATTTTATTCTCTTTTAATGATGAGTAATATTCCATTGTGTACATATATCAAAGAATGATAGTTCTTTATCCATTCAGCTATTGAAGGGCTTCTAGGTTGCTTCCATAGTTTAGCAATTCTGAATTGTGCTGCTATAAATATTAAAGTGGCTGCATTAGTGTAGTATGCTGTTTTGAAGTCCTTTGGGTATAGACCAAGGAGTGGGATGGCTGGGTCAAATGGTGGTTCCATTCCAAGTTTTCTAAGGAATCTCCATATTGCTTTCTATATTGGTTGCACCAATTTGCAGTCCCACCAGCAATGTATGAGTGTGCCTTTTTCCCCACATCCTCATCAACACTTATTGTTGCCTGTATTCTTGATAACTACCATTCTGACTGGAGTGAGATGAAATCTTAGTGTAGTTTTGATTTGCATTCTATAATTGCTAGAAATGTTGAGCAATTTTTCATATACTTGTTGAAAGATTGTATTTCTTCTTCTGATAAGTGTCTGTTCAACTCCTTAGCTAGCACATTTATTTATTCGGTTGTTTGTTTTTTTGGTGTTAAGTTTTTTTGTGTTCTTTATATATGCTGGAGATCAGTGCTCTGTCTGATCTGGCAAAAATTTGCTTTCAAAATGTAGGCTCTCTCTTCACACTATTTTTTTTTTCTGAGAATAAGCTTTTCAGTTTGAATCCATCCCATTTATTGATTCTTGCTTTTATTTCTTATGCTTTAGGAGTCTTGTTAAGGAAGTCAGTGCCTAATCTGACATGGTATTTGGACCTACTTTTACTGCTATTAGGCTCAGGGTCTCTGGTCTAATTCCTAGGTCCTTGATCCACTTTGAGTTGAGTTTTGTGCATGGTGAGAGATAAGGGTTTAGTTTCATCTTGCTGCATATGGATTTCCAGTTTTCCATCACCATTTGTTGAAGAGGCTATCTTTTCTCCAATGTATGTTTTTGGTGCCTTTTTCTAGTATGAGATAACTGTATTTATGTGGGTTTGTCTCTGTATCTTCTATTTTGTACCATTGGTCTATATGTCTATTTTGGTGCCAATACCATGCCATTTTTGTTACTATAGCTTTGTAGTATAGTTTAAGGTCTGGTATTGTGATGCCTCCTGCTTCACTCTTCCTGCTAAGGATTTTTTTGGCTACACTAGGTCTCTTATTTTTCCAAATAAATTTTATGATTGCCTTTTTTATTTCTATAAGAAATGATGTTGAGATTTTAATCGAAATTGCATTGAATCTATATAGCACTTTGGGTAGTATGGCCATTTTGACAATACTTATTCTGCTGATCCAGGAGCATGGGATAGCTTTCCATCTTCTAAGGTCTTTTTCAATTTTTTTCTTTAGTGTCCTATAGTTTTTATTGTAGAGGGTTTTTACCTATTTTGTTAAATTGATTCTCAAGTATTTTACTTTTTTGAGCCTATTGTAAATGGAGTAGTTTTCCTAATTTCTCTTTCAGAGGATTCATCACTGATGTATAGAAATGCATTTGATGGATGGGTATTGATTTTATATTCTGCTACTTTACTAAATTTATTAATTTTAGAGGTTTTCTGGTGGAATTTTTTGATTCTCTAAGTACAGAATCATGTCATTGGATTCAGACTAAAAAGCTTCTTCTCAGCAAAAGAAATAATCAATAAAGTGAATAGAGAGCCGACATTCTGGGAACAAATCTTTGCCACACACATATCCAATAGAGCACTCATCTCCAGGATATATAAATAACTCAAAAAACTTATCACCAAAAAAACTAACAACCCAATCAATAAATGGGCCAAGGAGCTGAACACAAATTTCACAGATGAAGATATTCAATCAATCAACAGACATATGAAAAAGTGTTCAACATCTCTAGCAATCAGAGAAATGCAAATCAAAACTACCCTAAGATTTCATCTCACGCCAGTCAGAAAGGCAATTATCAAGAATACAAACAACAGTAAGTGTTGGCGAGGTTGTGGGGAAAAAGGCACGCTCATACATTGCTGGTGGAACTGCAAATTGGTACAACCAATCTGGAAAGCAGTATGGAGATTCCTTAGAAAACTTGGAATGGAACCACCATTTGAGCCTGCTATCCCTCTCCTTGTTCTATACCCAGAAGACTTAAAAACAGCATACTACTGTGCTACAGCCAACTCAATGTTTATAGCAGCTCAATTCACAATAGCTAAACTGTGGAACCAACCTAGATGCCCTTCGATAGATGAATGGATAAAGAAGCAGTGGTATATATACACAATGGAATATTACTCAGCAATAAGATAGAATAAAATTATGGCACTTGCAGGTAAATGGATGGAGTTGGAGAATATCATGCTAAGTGAAGTAAGCCAATCTCAGAAAACCAAATGCCAAATGTACTCGTTGATAAGTGGATGCTGATCCATAATGTGGGGAAAGACATGGGAACAATGGAGGAACTCTGTTCACAGGGATGTAAGGGGGGAGGGGCATGGTAAAGGTGGTGGAATATGATGGTCATCATAGCCCTAACTTTATGTATGACTACATGTATGTTGTGATTCTATATCACTTACAACCAGAGAAATGAAATGTTATCCTCTATGATAATGATGATGATGATGATAATAATAATAAAAATTTTAAAATTTGGAAAACAAAACAAAATAACCACAGAGTGCACCATTTCTTCCTCCAGGCCCTCTGTTCTGTGCTCATTCTCTCCTTTTCCCCCAGGGACATATTGATGTCAAGGCTCTTGTGACTTGACATCAAGCTACATCTGTCCTTTCTGCTAGTCATAGAGTCCACAAGTTTTGCTGCATCTCTCCTTTCTGCTAGTCCTAGAGTCCACAAGTTCAAGCACCACTTTTACCTTGTTGACCATCATATGCCAGCACATAGCATGATGTCTGGTATGTTGCAGGAGATCAGTGTTTGTTCTCTTGATTTAGCATTAGGGAGGTAAAAATTTGGTCACTTTCCAATGTGAGGGATGCTGCTCTTTCTAGACACATTTGCCATTGGAATACAAGGACTGGGGATGGCAATGCTGAATCCAAAGAGATGTGTCTGGCATGGTGTGATTCCAGGCATCAAGAAGTGGCCAGAGGCAAAAGGGAGACAGTGGGGTGGCATAACTTCCATCAAATCACAACTTGTCATCGACTGTCTGCTCTGATTACATGCTGGTCTGGCTTCAGTGAACAGAAATGATCTTAGGAGCAAAGAACACCACTCAATTCCTACAATGTGTGAAGCATCTGACAAAATCCAATCTGGTTCTGATAAGATGTGGTCCGAATGGGACAGCTTCCTGCCCCCAGGATCCCCAGCTCCTCTGCTGTTGGAGATCTCCACTGTTGAGTCTCTGCCTTGGAGCAAAAGACATTTCTCAGCTTTTGGTATCCCAGCAGCCACACCCTGATTTTTTTTTTTTTTTTTTTTTTGGTACTGGGGATTGAACTCAGGAGCACTCGACCACTGAGCCACATCCCCAGCCCTATTTTGTGTTTTATTTAGAGACAAGGTCTCACTGAGTTGCTTAGTGTCTCGCTGTTGCTGAGGCTGGCTTTGAACTAGCGATTCTCCTGTCTCAGCCTAAGTGCTGGGATTACAGGCTTGCGCTATTGCACCTGGCCACACCCTCTGATTTTAATAATAGCTGGTTAACTTTCTTTGAGATAATTTCTCCTTCAGTGTACTGACACCAAAAGTCAAGGCAGTTTACTCCCTCACCCAAAGGTGTACAAGTGACCCAAGTATGGTCGATGAGCCCTCTCCTGCTGGGACTTCTGTGGCTCTGCAGTGGCATGCCCTAGGGTAAGGAGAGTGGGCTCAACTGCTGCTTGCAAAACATCACATTTTTACAAATGTTCTTCACTTCACACGACCCATATACCAAGCCTTCCTTTCCTGGCCTAATGTGTTCTCCAGCCTGTTCATTGATTCTGTGATTTAATATTCCTCTAATAAACTCATTTTCTGTTTAAATTTTTAAAAAAAGAATCATGTTGTTGGCAAATACTGATAGTTTGAGTTCTTCTTTTCTTATTCATATTCCTTTATTTTCTTTTGTCTGTCTAATTGCTCTGGCTAGAGTTTCAAGGACTATGTTTAATAAAAGTGGTGAAAGAGACATCCCCATCTTGTTCTCATTTTTAGAAGAAATGCTTCCAATTTTTCTCCATTTAGGATGATGTTGGCCTCAGGTTTAGCATAGGTAGCTTTTACAATATTGAGGTATGTTCCTACTATCCCTAGTTTTGCTAGTGTTTAAACACAAAGAGGTGTGATTTGTCAAATGCTTTTTCTGTATCAATTGATAAAACCATATGTTCCTTATTTTTAAGTCCATTAATGTTATGAATTATGTTTATTGATTATCGTATGTTGAACCAACATTGCATTCCAGGAATGAACTCCACTTGATCATGGTGCACTATTTTTTTAAATATACTTTTACATGTGATTTGCCAGAATTTTATTGAGAATTTTTGCATCTATGTTCATCAGGGATATTGGTCTAAAAATTTTTTTTATGTATCTCTGTCTTGTTTTGGTATCAGGGTGATATTAGCCTCAAAGAATGAGTTTGGAAGTGTTTTCTCCTTTTCTATTTTATGGAACAATTTGTGGAGTATTGGTCTTAATTTGTCTTTGTAGGTCTTGTAGAATCCATCTGGTCCTGGGCTTTTCTTGGTTGGTAGGCTTTTGATGGCATCTTTTAAATCCTTGCTTGAAATTGATCTGTTTAAATTGTGTGTGACCTCCTGGTTTAGTTTGAGTAGGTCACATGCCTCTAGAAATTTTTTGGTGACTTCTAAGTTTTCTATTTTACTGAAGTATAAATTTTCAAAATAGTTTCTAATTATCCTCCATATTTCAATAGTGTCTGTCATGATATTTCCTTTTTCATCACAAATTTCAGTAATTTCAATTTTCTCTCTCCTTTTTGTTAGGGTGGCTAAGGGTTTGTCAATTTTACTTACTTTTTCAAAGAACCAGCTTTTTGTTTTGTCAATTTTTTTGAATTGTTCCTTTTGTTTTAATTTCATTTATTTCAGCCCTTATTATTTTATGTCTTCTACTTCTTTTGGTGCTGGTTTGTTTCTCTTTTTCTAAGGCTTTGCATCATAAAGTTAGGTTGTTTATTTTTTGAATTTTTATTCTTTTAATAAATGAGCTTAATGTAATGAACTCTCGTCCTAGTATTCTCTTATAGTGTCCCAGAGATTTTGATATGTTGTATCAGCATTCTCATTTACCTCTAAGAATTTTTTAATCTTTTCACTGATGTCTTCTGTTATCCATGCATCATTCAATAGCATATTATTTAGTCTCCAGGTGTTGGAGTCATGTCTATTTTTAAATTTGTCATTGATTTCTAATTTCTTCTATTATGATCAGAATTCAGGTTAGTTTCTGTTTTTTTGTATTTGCTAAGACTTGCTTTGTGGCATAACATATGATCTGTTTTGGAGAAGGATTCATGTGCTGCTGGGAAAAAAGTGTATTTGCTTGTTGATGGATCGAATATTCTATACATTTCTGTTAAGTCTAAATTAATGATTATTTATTTCTATAGTTTCTTTGTTTAGTTTTTGTTTGGAAAATTTATCTAGTGGTTAGAGAGGTTAAAGTAACCCAGAATTATTGTCTTGTGGTCTGTTTGATTCTTGAAGTTGAGAAGGATTCTTTTTATATACATAGATGCACCATTGTTTGGGGCATGGATATTTAAGAGTGTTATGTCTTATTGATGTATAATTCCCTTACACAGTATGAAATGTCCTTTTTTATCCCTTTTCATTAACTTTGAGTTGAAGTCCACTTTATCTGATATGAGGATGAAAACCTCTGTTTGTTTACATCGTTCATGTGAGTGATATGTTTTTTCCACCCTTTCACCTTCAGTCTATGGATGTTATTTTCCTGTGAGATGAGTCTATTGAAGGCAGCATATAGTTGGGCCTTTTTAAAAATCCAATCTGTCAGTCTATGTCTTTTAATTGAGGAGTGTAGGCCATTGACATTCAGGTTATTATTGTGACATGGTTTGTATTCCGTCATTTTGGTTTACTTTTGGTTTTTATCTTGACTTTGTTTCTCCTTTCATTGGCCTTTTCTTTAGTATAGTTCCTTTTCATATTTTCATTGTTGTTTTCATTCCTTCTTGTGGAATATTTTGCCAGTAATGTTCTGTAGTGCAGGCTTTCTTTCCATAAATTTGTTTAACTTTTGTTTATCTTGGAAGGTTTTTATTTCATCAACAAATCTAAAGCTTATGTTTGCTGGACAGAAGATTCTTGGTTGGCATATATTTTCTTTCAGAGCCTGGTATATGTTATTCCAGGCTATTCTAGCATTGAGCTGAGAAATCTGCAGAGATCCTAATTAGTCTCCCCCTATATGTAATCTGATTCCTTTCTCTTGTGGCTTTTAAAATTCTCCCCTTATTCTGTATGCTAGGCATTACATAATAATGTGCCTTTGTGCAGATCTGTTGTGATTTTGTACATATGCTTTCTGTAAGCCTCTTGTATTTGATTTACCAATTCATTTTTCATGCTCGGGAAATTTTCTTATATTATTTCATTGAATAGATTATTCATTTCTTTGGTTTCTAACACTATGCCTTTCTCTATCCCAATAGTATTTAATTTTGTTTTTTTCATGTTATCCCATAATTTTTGGATGTTCTGCTCATGATTTCTTACCATCTTCACTGCATGGTCAACTCTTTTCAAGATTATATATTTTATCTTCATTGTCTGAGGTTCTGTCTTCCAAGTTATCTAATTTGTTGGTGATGCTTTCTATTGAGTTTTTAATTTGGTTTATTGTTTCTTTCATTTCAAGGATTTCTTTTTTTTTTTTTCAGAATCTCTATCTCCTTATTGAAGTAATCTTTTGTCTTCTGTATTTGTCTATGTAGCTCTTTATTGAAATAATATTTTGCTGCCTGTGTTTGCTCTCTTATATCATCCTTTAATTAACAGAACATTTTAATTATGTACATCCTGAACTACTTCTCTAACATTTCTTCTGCTGTGCTGGCCATGGGTACTAATGATGTAGTATCTTGGTTTGGGGCACTTTCTTTTCTTGTTTGTTCATGTTGTTTGTGAGTCTTCCCTTCTAGCACTGTGACTCTAAGGTGTTACAGTTTTTATCCTTTAGGCTTATAGTTTCCCAACAGGGTTCCAATACTCTCCTTTACAGGGGAGTTCAATATTAACAGATCCCAATACAATGTATAGCCTTAAACCAAATAGCTCTTAATAATACATTTATGGTTTTGTCACAATATACAAAAATGGTGAGTTCAAATATTATCTACAATATAAACAATAGGTTTTTAAAAGGTTCTACAGTTTCTGACGGTGGATAAAGAGGGAACCAGAGGTCGAGTGTAGGATGAGATGGTAAGGAGGTAGAAAGTGAGGGTATGCAATTATTAGATCTTAGAAAGTGTGAAAGAGGAATCAAAAGAAGTTGGCTAGTAGAAGAAAAAGAGATTTGTGAGAGACAAGTAAGTGGGAAGAAGAGAGTACAAAAACCAACAAACATAAAAACTAAGAAAAATTAAAAATGTACAAATAGAAGATAAAAGAATATATAACACAACTGTAATATACTATTTAGATATCCCAGTCCTCAGTAGCCTAATGCATGAAAAAATGCTTGGTTTCACAAATATTGGGAATGTGAGAGTGGGAAAAGTGAGATAGAGAAAATAAGAAAAAAAATAGAAAAAAACTCAAGGTAAATTAAAGGATTGTTTCTGATGGAGTTTAGTATCTTTTCTACTTCCCTTCTCATCCAGTGAGTGGGTTTGTCTGCTGCTTGCTGATAACTCTATCCTCAGGATGGTGAAGTTTATTAGGGTAGAAGGGTTGGTCTTGGAGGCAGAACTTCTGGAGGTGGGGTATAGCAATTGCCAGTCCCCACTGGAAGACTGCACCCCAAGGATCTCCTTTAAGGCCTCACAATTTCTGGGTTCTAATTTAGTCTCTAAACTGTATCTCACTCACCCCTGCCTTTCTACTTCCCCATCAGGAACCTTTTTCTCTGGAGGTCTTGTGGGCTGTACTCTGAGGCCTGCACACCTTTTATGGAGAGCTGTTTTGTGTTGGGCAGATCAGGACCAGGCTTTGCATGCTATAAACCAGCCATGTAGCTGCAAGTGCTGTGCCAGGTTAGTAGCAGCAGGGGAGATGGGGGAGTTGGAGGACTATAGGTAACTTGATATTGCTTCTAGGCCCCAATCAATGCTCCAAGCTGGGAGTTGCCTCAACTAAATATGGTAATGGTGGTAGCAAGGATAATCCAAGATGGCAACAAAGGTGCCCCAAGATGGAGGTGGCTGCTTTCAGAGATGGGGTGTTGGGGGTGCTGACAGTGGTGTTAGGTGATGCGTTCAGAGATGCAGCTCTGTGACATGCAGTATTATGGTGGGTGGCTCTCTTCAGACCATGTCCTCAGGTGCAGGCAACCATGTGAAAGACACTATCACAGCTGTTGCAGCATCCCAAGATGGAGATGACCAGGGAGCCCCATGCTAGTGGATGGGGGTCCTGAATGGGAGCAGTGGCCAGGGGTCCTGTGTGGTGTGTGGGTGCTGATGCCAGGGGTCCTACATGAAAGTGGGTCCTGTGTGGGTGAGTGGCTTGGGTTTTGGGCAAATGCTGAGGCTGGAGGACCCACGGATGCACATGGCCAGGATTTCTGCATGCGAGCAGCTGTCAAGGGTCATCTAATAACTCACAGAGAAACAGTACTCCCACTGCTTGAATCCCAGATTATGGAATGACAAGAAATATAGCCTCCCTGTAGGCCACCATCTTGGATCTCCCTAACCCACACATTTTTCTAGGTGGCCAGCCAACCAGAGTGTTGGTTTCTATAAAATGTTTGAAGTGTGACGGCCATTGTTTCTAAGAATTTTTCTTTGGCAGAAATAACTGACTTAAAGTGTTAACTATACTTGTTTGATACATTGCTTTTCATTGTAACCTAAGTTAGAAATGAGTAAATTAGATTTTACATAAATGGGATTAATCTTAATAAATGTGTTTGCTAGAGGAGACATCTAATTAATTTGCAGTGTTAAAATACTAAAGCATCAACTAAGCATAAATTCAAATACTCTTGGCTTCTTGAACTACATAACATATTTGAGTTTATTAAATATCTTTTTACAGATTAGTTAATTTTTTTAAAAGAGATTAATATTGCCCATTTCTGGGTCTTAAATTAAGAGCAAAGTTACTAGAAGTTAAAATTCTAACAGGCATAATTCTATATGTGTACAAAAAGTTTCAGCTGTGTTTTGATTAAAGTACTGTAAAAAGAGTAAAGTATTTCATCTTATTAAAAATAAGATTCATTTGAATGAGGGAAGATGGAACTCCTATGATTTGATCAGCAACCTAACAGAGGTTTTATGGTTTCTGAATAAAGGCATTTATCAAAGTCTGTGCTGAACAGATATCAAAAAAGTATTGGAGCTGATGGTTGGAATCTATATTGTATAGGCATTGGGAGAGTACCATGACTATTGGCTTTGCCCATTCTTTTCTAATTGACTATGCCCAGTCTAATAGTCTAATTGACTATTGCCCCTATGTCAATTTTCTAATTGACTTAGTCCTTGAGTCAAAACTTTTCTATGACCTCAATTTGGGTCCACCCCACACCTCATTTCATTCCCCTTCCAACCTCTCTGGGGAAAAGTTTAATGGATTTTTTTTTTTTAAAACATCAGGGAGGTGGCCTTTACATTTGAAAAAACCTTAATTGGGGCCCATTACACTGAGTGCCAGACTATTAACTATTTTATCTTAATCAAGGTGTAAAAACTAAGTTTTTACAATGGGTTTCAGTTCTATCATATTATAGCCTGGTGGGAAAAACATTAAGGCACAGTTTTGTTTTGTTTAATGCCAAGTTGTCTAACTCTCTATTCTTCTCCTAGGATAAGCTTTTTTAAGTAAATTAAATGTGCAGATAATATTATCACCCAAAGAGCAACAACTTCATTTTCAAGTGTCTCCCAGACCTCTGCTGGAGGTGTACTAGAACTTAGTAAGACCATTTGGGCCAAAGGGACCCTGAGAAAGAAGATCAAGTTATCTTAAACAAGATTTTGTTTCAGCATGAAATAACCTGCCACAGGGGGGAAAAGAAAACAGACATAGTCCCCTTAAGAGACAGGCATTAGGGGCTGAGGTTGTGGCTCAGTGGCAGAGCACTTGCCTCACTCATGTGAGGCACTGGGTTCGATCCTCAGCACCACATAAAAATAAACAAAATAAAGACACTGTGTCCATGTATAACTAAAATATATTTTTAAAAAAATAAATTAAAAAAAAGAGAGGCATTAATGGAAATCCATTATTTTCTTGATGCTTTTTAAAACATGAATTGAGTTAGCTTAGAGGAGCATTTTAGCAAGCTAATGTTCTCCAAATTGAAGTGGTCTGTATGGTACTTAAATTTTGACATATAAAAAAGCACATTTAATTGGGGATTTATTTATGTCATGTAAATCTCTGTAACTGGATAAAGGTGACCTTTTCCAATAAGATATATTTAAAATTTTGTGTTGCTTTTTACACTGTGGTGGATATTTAAGTGTATCTTAAAAAATAATAATGAGAGTCAGCTGAGATTTTTCAGGGATCACTCTTGGGAACATGTGAGAAGCCATTTGGCTCCTTTAGCTTTTCTTCTAGCAGTTGTATGATCTGTCAGGTAGAATCAAATATGGTCTTGCTGACCATATTTGGCTTCCCTTAAAAGCAATAGAAATATTTTCTTTTCCAATGATTATCTTCTTTGCAGAATATGTAGGGGTTGGCTTCCTTTTCTTTATGGTCCCCTTGATGTCCCTGATTGGGAGGTCAAGTGACCCAAAATTACAAAGCCCTTAGAAAATTCCCATTGTTCTCTGGGTCCTAGCTGACCTTAGAGGACAAGGGACAAATATTGGCTACTTTTCCAAGGCACTTTTATTTCCTTGCATTTGATTTTGTAACCAAAACTTGGTCCCTTTCCCTAATGCCAATCATTTCCAATTTAAAAATTAGGCATGGTTTTGAGAAAAAGGAAAGAGAAGGTTTATTGCTTTGATAGTAGAAAGAGAAACACGGGAGATTACTGTCCCAAATATGTGACTCCCCAAATCAGGAGAGACAGGGAGGGTTTCAAGGAACTCTTCAAGGTTACATTCCTGTAGGGGGTCCCAGAGCACCCTGATGGCATGTTAGGATTCACTTATTAATTTGGGAGATATTCACTTCCCAGATCCTCAACAGGCATCTCCTTCCAGTAGAGGGTGTGTTCAAGGGCAACTAACTAGGGGAAGAAAAGATAACACTGTCTTTCTAATTTTTTTAAGGAGGGGGAGAGGGGAGAAGAGAGAAAAAACATTAAAAAAAAAAAAAAACCTTAGAGCAATGAAGGCCACATTCAGAAGGTGAAGAGACCACAGTTACATTTCTCCACTGTCAATTTCCACCTTTCATTTCTATGAAAAACTGAGTGATGACATCTCCAAGTTTTTCCTGATGAGAGAGGGTAAGTTTGGGGGAAGTGACCCAAAGTCCCTGTTTTCTGTCAGGTGGAGCATGGACAGTTAAGGCTATTTAGCATCACAGCAGTCCAAAGGTCCATGGTGGCAGTTGGTAGGTGATTGGATAAGGTATACATAGGGCAAGGTTTATGCTAGGACAACAATAAACAAAAGAGCAAAGCATTACTTTTTTGTTAAACAATATAAAAATAATTAATATTTCAGCCAGTCTCTGAAATGCAGGACAAGCTTGTGTCTCTAGAATCCTTTGTGATAGTTAAATATTAGGCACTCTCATAAGTACCCTTCCTTTACAGCCTCCAGCTTTACTTACTTTTGGTAGGGCTGACACTAGTGTACATTTTAAGTTACATAAAAATATTTTTTTCCTTTTAAATGTCCATGTAGGACTGTGCTCAGGCTATACTCCCCTGCCAGGTGTTTAAGGCCAAGTTGGTCAAAACTGACCTTGTTCCTATCTATTCTTAAGAGTCAGCTAAGATACCTCAGAGATCACTCTTGGGGATATGTGTGAAGCCTCCTAGCTCCTTTAGGTTTTCTCTATTAGTGGTGTCATGTGCTAGGATGGGTTATGTCAGGATCTTGATGACCACACATATGGCTTCTCTTGGAAGCTTCAGGCATTTCATTCTCCAGTTACCCTCATATTTGCAGAATATGCACCACTGGTTGGTTTTGTTATCTAGGGTCCCCTTGATCACTTTGGTTGGAAATCAGGTCACTCATTGGAGTTTCAGAGCCCTTAAGGGAATCCTATCATTCTCTTGATGTTGGCTGATCTTAGTGGGCAAAGGCCAGATATCGGCTGCTTTTTCCTTGGCCATTTTACTTCCTTGACTTTGGTCTACAAGTTTTTGGTTTTCATCCAGCAAGCCAGTTTCACTGGTCTTAAAAAGGGGGTAACAGGTTATAACTTTAATATCTATAATTTTACTACCTTTTAATTAGTTGGGGTTAGTATTAGTACTGGAAGTCAGCATTATATACTATTTGTTCTGTAGGTGATGGCTTATTATCTCAGATTAACCTGAGTTGGTTTTGTTGTTGTTGGTTTGGTTTGGTTTTATTCTTTCTTTTTTCTTTTTCTTTCTTTTTTTCTTTTAGAAGTAGTGCCTTTGCAAAACACTAATAGTCAATAGTTATAAAGTTTACAAGGAAAATACAATTAACAGAGCAAAAACATTCAGTTTGTGCAATAGCTATGAACCAAGAAATATTACTTTTATAATCTTGAACTTTAACTTAGTTATACATTATATACTGTCTTAGAGATCACAGTAATATTTACAACAACAAAAAAAGTAATCTTTTGAACACAGCTTTAAATTAGCTGATTGAAGTCTAGTCTATTTTGGAGCCATTCTAACATGAATTAAGGTGGGAGGCAGAAGTTTATCTCAGGTAAGGTGAGACTCTTCACAAATAGTATAATACATCATTACATCTGAAATATGAATCAAAGAAAAACTTAGAGAGCTTTTAGTCCTTTTTGTGGGAAATTGGTAAAATGTTTTCATGTTTTATAATATCCACCTTTAAACCGATCATGTACTCATTATCTTTTAAAAAATACATTTTAATTTCTACCCCAGTGTAAAAAGTAACTTAAAATTTTACATACATCTTATTGATAACAGATTCTGTTACAGAACATTAAATGACACAAATAAATCCCAATTAAATTTTCTATTTCTTTGAGTTTAAAATTACCATTTCAGACAACTTTAGTTTGGAGAACATTAGCATGGTAAAGTGCTTTTCCATGCTTTATATTTTAAAACTCACATATTAGAAGAATGTGAGTATACTTAATATGCAAAGAACTAATAGCATCACCATTACACAGATGTCCTTATATTAATTAGGTTTAATTTTTCACTGTAAGTTTCAGAATTCATAGATCACTACAGGTTTGCAGAGTTTAGCAATACCAGCAAAAATCAAAGTATAACTTAAATATTTTATACATTTAGGGCACAGTGTTAATAATCAGAACTAGACTTAGTTAAAGCAGACAGATATAAGCCAGTTTTTGTGCCAAATGCAATATATAAAAGATAGCACTTATTGGTTAAACCTATATAAACTTTCATTTTATAAACTTTTAAGAACATTTAGATAAGGCTCAGACAAACATATTTAGTTTCAGATTTATACATGTCTCTAGTCACATATATTCAGGTTATTCATGAAAAATCAAGCCTGGTCAAAATTCTTAGTTATCTGTTTCTCTAACAAAGAAAAATTCTAAAAGTAATGGATATCACACTTTAATATTTTATACCTCTCAAGCCTTGCACAAATTGTTACTGTGAGGGTTTTTTTTTTTTTAACAGGCAGGATAGGCAGAGTAGGATATCTGGAAAAGCTGACTTAATTCACATTTTAAACAACTATCCAGAAAAGAATGAATCCTCAGAATCCCTATTAATGTCTCTCTCTTAAAGGGTTATTCCCTCCTTCACAGGGGCAAGTTATTTTCTCCTAAGATAAAATCTTGGTTAATATAACACTGATCACTTTTCTTAGGATCCCTTTGGCCTAAAAGACCTTATTCACTCCTATGAGACTTCCAGCAAAGCAGATTCTGTTTTCTTTTCCTGGAAGGCACTTGCAAATAAAGTTGTTACTTTTGGGGTGAATATATTATCTACACATTTAATTTACATAACAAATTTTGTCCCAGGAGAGGGATCAGACAGTCTGGCATATTTTAAAAACTGTGCCTTAAATCTTTTCCCCTTCCAGTTTGTGCTCAAGGAGTTGGAACACAGGTTATTGTTGTTTGACCAGTCTCTTTTATCACCATAATGCCATCAACTTTAGGTGAGCTCTCCACTGTCAATTGTACAGAGATTTTCTCTTTATATATGTATGTATCTAGGGCATTCTGTCCAATGAAGTTCACATTGACTGAGAGGACAAAATTGACACCATTTTGTGACTCTGAGCCTTTGTTCTAAACCAGCAGCCCCCACCCAAATCCTGAAAAATTGCAACACACTTAATGACACACTGCTCTGGCACCAGTGAGTCATTTTGCAATCTGGGCCAACCAATCAGGAAATTAAGTGTTGGGCCCACCATAGCCAAACCTATCAGCCTAAAGGCTGACTGACCTCATACTGACCACACTCACCCTTACCCAATCCTGTAATGACCAGACCACTGTCCCCTTGCATGCGCTTTCCCTTACCCAATCATGTAATGCCAAGGCATGTATTCCCCTGCTTGCAATTGTAATCCATAAAAATCCCTGCTCCCCTAGACTCAGGGCCACACCTCCCTACCCACTGCATGGGCAAAGGTGTGCAGATCCTGCTCGAGCTTGAATTAAAGACCCTTTTGTGACGACATCAGAATTGGACTCCTGGTGGTCTCTGGTGGTCTCATGAGTCTGGGCATTACATTTGGGGGATCGTCCTGGATTCCCCAGACACTGGTCTTAAAAAGGAACCCCTGAACCGAAGGGTCAAACATGGGCCAGTAAGAATTCTGTGTCTGTACTGTGTATGTGTATGATCGGTGTGTCCCCGGAGAAATTTCTGCCAGCTTAAGAGGTATCTAGGTGGACGCACTAAAAGGCACAGGTTGGGGGGTTCTGGAAGATGTTCCAGACCCTGCTGGTGAGGAAGGAGTGCCTCACAGTCTGCTTCTGCTGGGGACAACAGCCAGCACAGCTATTGTGCACTCAGTTCTGTCCCCAATAGATCAGTTTCAGTTTTGCTTCTGGACAAGATTCGTAAGACTGAGTTTGGCCAGCTTTGTCTGTCTTGTTCTGTTTGTCTTGTTGTGTGTCTACCTGACTGTGATGGACAAAAATGGGACAGACTCAATGCACCCCTTAAGCCTAATAATGTCACATTTTAAGGATGTTAAAAATAGGGCTCACAATCTCTGTGGAGGTCCTCTGCAGTTCAGAATGGCCAACTTTTGGGGTTGGATGGCCCCCGCAGGGAACCTCCCACATGGATCAGCTTAAAGCTGTTGGAAGGGTTATACTCAGCCCACAGACTGGCCACCCAGATCAAGCTCCCTATATTGTGGTATAGAAATCTCTGGTAGAAAATGACCCGCCGGTATGGATTAAAGCCTTTTTGCCTCCCACTAACAATATTCCTTCCAAGCAGGTTCTGGTTATGAAAAAGGAACCTAACCAAGAACCAACAGTTTCCCCTCATCCAATTTTCCAAGGGGGAACAGAAGAGGTTATCCCCCCCCAATGCTTTGCCCCCTCCACAGGATCTACCCCCTATGGAGAACCCAGAACCTATACCAATGGCACAACTGGGACCAACCCAAGGGACCCATAGTTGGCGCGCAGCCACTGCAGAACTCGATACTTCTGTGGCTCTGCCTTTGCGACCAGCGGGCCCAATGGATGACCAAGGAAATCAGCTGCATCAGTATTGGCTGTTTGCCACTGCTGATCTCTATAATTGGCGTTCACAGAATGCGCCATTTTCTGATAATCCCCGGGACCTCATTAATCTCTTAGAAACTGTTCTGTTTACCCACCAGCCTACCTGGGATGACTGCCAACAGCTTCTGCAGGTCCTCTTCACTATGGAGGAGCATGAACAAATCCTCCTGGAAGCCTGGAAGCAAGTCTCAGGCACAAATGGCAAGCCCACTCAAAATCCTGCAGAGATAGACACAGGATTTCCCTTAAGGTGCCCCAGTTGGGATTATAATATGGCAGAAGGTAAGGAGTGACTCCTGGTCTTTTTCTGGGCTCTGTTGGCAGGTCTCAAGGTGGCTGCATGCCAACCTACTAATTTGGCTAAAGTATATGATATCAGGCAGGGACCAGATGAAAGCCCGGCCACCTTCCTAGAAAGAGTCCTAGAGGCATTTCACCAGTATACCCCTTATGATCCTGATAAACTGAAAATCAGGGAACAGTGGCCATGGCTTCCATCAATCAGGCAGCTCCAGATATAAAACAAAAGTTACAAAAGACTGAGAGGTTAGGAGAGAAAGAATTACGTGATTTGGTCGCCATAGCAGAAAAAGTTTACAACAATCGGGAAACCCCAGAGGAGAAGCAGATTAAGGCAGAAAAGAGACAGAATAAAAATTTAGCTAGAGTCCTTCTAGTGGCCACATCAGAGCCAAATGAAAGAAAAAAAGAAATTGAGACAGATTGCTGGAGGTGAAGAAGAAAGACCACAAGGAAATCACCATCTGGCGCTAGGTAAGAACCAATGTGCTTACTACAGTACGGAGGAGAGTCACTGGGCTAAGGACTGCCCCAGAAAGAGACCCAAGACCAAGATAATGTTCACTGAGGAGGACAATTGAGGGACACAGGGTTCAGAACCCCTCCCCGAGCCCAGGGTAACTTTAAAAGTGGAGGGGAGGCCCATAGACTTTCTGATTGACACTGGAGCCCAGCATTCGGTCTTGCTCCACGCTAATGGGCCAATATCAGACCGTAAATCTTGGGTCCAAGGGGCAACCAGGACTAAACAATATTCATGGACTACCCAAAGAACTATTGATTTGGGAATAGGACAGGTAACGCATTCATTTATGGCGATTCCTGATTGCCCTTATCTTCTACTTGGAAGAGACTTGCTCACAAAAATGTGGGCCCAAATTTCTTTCAGGCTC
>PVHX01011432.1:0-64226 GCA_004024805.1 Geosciurus inauris | reverse complement strand
CATCACTATTACCACCACAATCGCCGCCACCACCACCACTGTGATCACCATCACCACCACCACCACCACCACCAACACCACCAACACCATCACCACCACCACCACCATCACCACCACCACCACCACCACTGCCATCACTGTCCTCCTCTTGTCATTGTCCTTGCTGCTGTCTTTCTTGTCACAATTGTCACCTCTTGGTGAATGATGGAGTCTTGCTCTTTTTCCATGGAGAATGCACTAGTTCAGCACTAGCTGGCCTTTCTCATTACATTCCCCACCCCACGTCCAGCCTGTGATGGTGGCTACCCTTCTGGCTGCCAGCTGTGCATCAAGGCCCTGGGTGTGTGGCTCTGCACCGCAGCTCCTCATGTGGTGCTGGCCTGCAGGATCCAGGGACATGCAGTTCCTCAGGCACCACAGCCTGAGATGTTGGTCTGTCACCACTGGGCCTGTGGATGGGTAGGCTGGCTGCATGGGGACAGCCCAGGGTCAAGGACATGGAGCACATTTGCTGCTGTGAGATCTACTGACAGGGATGGGCACTGGTGCTGAGGGGTCGGGCCCACCTTGCGGCTGCTTCCTAAAGTGGGGTGGAGGAACTCCAGCTCCCAGGGACAGGCCTGCTGCTTTCTACACAGAGAGGGTGCTGTCTCTGTGCAGCCCAGGCTGGGGCTTGAGGGGTCGGCCTGATCCAGGCAAGTAGAGGAGAGCCCTGGGATGGAGGAATCCGGGCTTGTGCAGGGCCGGGTGGTGCTTCCCTCCTTCTCCCGGTTCTCCTTTTCCTGACCTGCAGGGCCTGTGAGTTCTTCAGGAGGAGAGAGGGAGAGGAAGTTGCCTAGAAGCCTGGTGCTCAGGAAGGCCCCTCCCAGAGGCGGGAGCTTCCAGAACATCAGTGGGAAGTTGGTCCTGGTGAGGTCCCTCAGGTTGTTTGGATGAGCTGCGGCTCAGCCGGGGAGCAGGAGGCTGTGGGCATTGTAGGACGCTAGGTAGGTGTGGGGAGGGGCCCCACCTGGACGGTGGGCTCTGAGCTGGTCCTGGAAGGCTTAGGTTCTGTGGGAGGGTGAGCAGGGACAAGTCCTGGGCCAGCGCCGGCTGTGGGCAAAAGGAGGGAGGGTGGGCAGGGAGCAAAATTGTGCGGTGAGGAGGCCTGTGGGTCTGGGGAGGGAAAACTGAGGGCCAGGGCACTGGACCTAGGGCTGTGCTACTGGAAGGCCCGAGCAGGCCAGCCCTCCCCTTGCCGGAGGAGCACAGGATCCCACAGGAGGAGGGGGAGCCCCGGTTGGCGAAATCAGCAATCAGCACTTGTCAGGCAGAGAAAATGCTTTTAATGTTCAGATTAATTATCGATCAGCTCTGCACGCGCTCGACTGCTGCTTCCTGTTGGCCTACGCTCGGGCTCCTGCTGTGGGCTTGGGAGGAGCAGCAGGACCCCCGGGGTGACGGCAACACTCCCATTAGTCACTGTCTCCTGCACATGTGGGAGGCCCAGACACTGGAGGTGGGGCTAGCGTGGGCTTAGCTCTGCAGGGGCAGGAGAGTCAGGGCGCAGCCCTTGCCCAGAGTGTGCTCGGTGGCCAGGCCGAGGTCCAGCTCAGCCCCGGTGGTGTTGAGTGAGGCAGACCCTCCGCCTGGGCCTGGGCCCTGCCAGCCAGACCCTCTTCCACAAATGCCCAGAGGTGCCCAAGGCCGTGATAGCCCCGGGGTGGGGTGTGCCAGGCTGTGCCACACTCATAGCCCAGGGTGTGAGTGTGCGCGGTTTGCACCTCAGAATAAGCCAAGTGAATGACTGTTCTCTTTATTTTTAATGCCTATTTTATTGTAAAACACAGCACAGGCATGCGGGAAAGTGCCTACATCATAAACATGTGACTCGAAAGTGAGAGTCTGTGTAGCCACCACCCAAGCCCCGCTGATGGCCCTTCGCCTCTGCCGCTGTGACATCCCTGGGCGGCTCCCAGAGCACGCCATTTGCTTCTGTTTGTTTCTGGTTTCTTTCACCTGTCCTTTGTTGTGACATCCAGCCAAGCTTCCTAACAGATTTTGCTCTACTGTTGATGAAATCTGGGGTGCTTGTGAATGTGGCTGATGAACAGAGCCACTCTGAACCCGCCTGCTCCTGGGGGCATCCCCGGGCTCCTTCCCCAGGAGCGGCATCGCTGGCTCTCCCCTTAGATGATGCCAATCTGGCTTTGTCTCCTGTTTCTTTCTTTTTGAGGGGAGAGGGTTGCTTTGTGTTTAACTGACATACTTTTTACTTTTTTGAGCATTGTTAGGTTTACAGAAACATTGATCACCAAGCACCGAGTTGCTCTTGGCCGCTTCCCCCTGCAGCGTCCCCGTCATCCCTCATTGTGTCCCTGCTGCACTTTTCTTCCCTTTTCAGTGCTGGGGACAGAACCCAGGGCTCTGGCTGTTAGCAAGTGCTCTACCCTGAACGGCACCCCAGCCCAGGGCTGCACATTTTCAACAACCTATGAACCCATGTGGGTGGACGCGCTAGCTGCGGTCCAGGAGGATGCGGGTCTTGCAAGTGTGTAAAGTTGTGTGATGCAGACAGCAGCGCCCGGGACAGCCTCACAACCCTCAGGGTCCCATGCTCCGCCAGTCTGCCCTTCTGAGGGGTGGCTCCGGCCGGAGAGCCTCCAGTGCTGGGGGACTTCCTGGTGCGCCATGCTTGGGATCACCAGAATTCAGATTTCTGCCAGTTGATGGGCAGGTGGAGGCACTTACTGTGGTCTTGCACATTTCCTTGACTTGGGGAGCCTGGGTGCTTTCTTATGTTGGTTGATGTATGAGTTCTTGCTTTGGAGACGTGCCTGGTGGCCTTTCAGCCACGTTTCTGGGTTGTTTCTGTTTCTTGCTGATGGTGGTTGATCCTCATGCTCCCTTCACGCGGGGCCTTGCGTGTGTGCGTGGGGCTGTGGTGCGGGTTGCCTTTCCACTCTCGTGCGGGACTTCCCCGGAACGGGATTTCTTAATTTTACTGTGATTGAACCATTAACCTTCCCCTTGGGTTGGTGCTCTTAGTGACTTATTTAAAAATGCCCTCCCCGCTCTGGGGTCACAATGCCCACACCCTGTCTGGCCTTGCAACAGCTGCTAGTTCTGCCTGTCACACTTAGGTCTGTGAATCTACTTGAGTTACTTCTGCTCTTGGTGTGACTAGAGCTCCAAATTCATTTCCCCTCAACGTGGCCAGCTGGTTGATAGTATCAGAAAGATGATCTGTGTGCCATGCTCCGAGGGCCTGCCACCATCACAGGAGAAGTGGCCGTGGGTTTCCAGGCCGGAGCTGACTCTCTGCCCTGCTCCTGGGTCCAGTTACCTCCCTGGCATCAACACCCCAGGCAGGAGAGCTCTAAATAGGCTTAGTTTCTGGTAGAGGTGGTCCTCCACACACTCTCCGCCCTTTTGGCGTCTGGGCTGTTCTGGGCTCTGTGCACATTTTAGAGTGAGTTGATCAAGTTCCTCACAGGCATAGAAGCAAGCCCTGCTGGGATTTTGGTTGGAGATTTACTGAACCAAGCAATTTGGGAAGGACTGGTGTCTTTACAGTATCCTATCTTCTTACACCTGGCCACAGGTTATCTGTAGTTATTCGGTGTTATTTTCTCTCAATATAATTTTTGAGCTCTCTTGTTGAAGTTGTATGACTTCAAGATACTCAGTGTTCTTTGATGCTTTGAAAGGACATTTTCCATTTGCTCGTTGATGCAGAGATGTAATTTGAACTTGTTTCATCGTTTCTTTTCCTTCTGTGCCCTGCTGCTGCTGTCCTGTCGGGTTGTGCTCTGGACGGCACATCCAGGAGTGTCTTCTGCTTTATTCATTCTCTCTTTAGCTCGTAAAATCTGCATTTGGTTCTCACTTTTGGTTAATTTTCAGTTTTAGACATTTTATTTGGTTCTTTTTCAAATCTCTTTCTGCAGGTATCTTCGAGTCTTTTGTCCTGGAAGCCGAGTCAGCTCACCATCCTCGAGCCCCACTCTGCACCTGTTTCTCCCCCTTCGGCTTTTGCTCTTGACCACGGAGTCTGCTTTACTCTGGGCGTGGTCATCTCTGAGCACTAGGCGTTGAATTTGAGAAAGTGCTCATAAGACTCATTTGAGCTTAGGACCATGTATCTTTCTTCCCAAGGGTTTGCTTTGCTTTTCCAGGTGCCAGGTGGCTTTTTCCAGGCATTGTCCCCCTGGAACTGTGGTAGGCAGAGTCCAAGCCACAAGGTGTCCTGGCCCAGTAGCCCTCTGGCCACTATGGCAAGCTCACGCAAGGACTCATTGGCCTCTGGTTCCCTCAGCTGAGAGTGTGGCCCGTGAGTGCCACACTGCCTGCCCCATCTGCCCATCCAGGGTTTGTTTGCCAGGCTGCCTTGTTTCAGGGGGCACTTGGGCTCTGGGCTTGCCTGGCTGGGTTCTCACCTGCTAAGCCTGGACCAGGTGGCGGCCCTTTGCTCTCTGATTTTCTCTTGCATGCTTTAGAGAGGATAAAGAGACAGTGTGCAGATTCCAGGCGTTGGTGGTGGAAGGGCTGGTCCCGTGTGCCTTTCTGCACAATGGTGGAAAGTGTAGAAGAGAAAACACAACCATCCTTCAAGAGGGCCACCGTGGGAGGGGGCTCTATTGACATGTTGGGGTATTTTCCTCCAATCTTATTATTTGATGCAGAAGGGAGTCAGCCCTGGGCCTGTGCTGGGCACAGAGAGGGCTGCTCTGTGCAAGACAGAGTGTGGCAGGGACACCACCTGGCTGTTTTGGCTTGCAGCCTTGGCAAAGCTGCCCAGCCTCTGAGAGCCTCTGTCCCCTCAGGTGCCAGGGGAAGGTACTCTGCTTTTCCCAATGTGCTGAGCCCAGCTCAGTGTGTAGTCTGGCGGCGGCTGCCCAGCTGCGAGAGTCCTGCCGGGTGGGGCAGGTGCAGATGTATCCATCAGAAAGGATGGCAGCCCACAGGAATTCCAGGGATCAGGCCAGCTGCTGGCCTCTCTGGAATCTGGGTTTATGGGGAGCCTGGGCCTCATAAGTGCCAGAGAACGTGCCCTCGGCAGCCCGGCAGCCCAGAACTGGAGACACGTCTGCACAATGCGGGGGGCAGTTCTTCCCCGGCCAGCTGCCAGCTCTGGCCGTGACCAGGCCCCTCCCAGACCCCATCCCTTCTCAGGACAGAGATATGTGCAGTGGCCTCTCCAGCCCCAAACCCTCCTGCTCTGCAGGTGGGGAGCAGGTGGGGAGCCCTTGGGGGCAGGCAGACTTGTAGCATCTGGAAGCCTCAGGCACTGCGGGGCTCTGGGGCTGTGGCTATGGATGGGCAGCCACTGGGACCCTAGTTCTTGGTCCTCTGTGTGGAGATGGAGCCCCTCCTCTGCATGGGAAGCCAGCGGGCCACTAGGTGGGGTGGCTGGCATCACTTGCCCTGATCATCCCACGGAGGATGAGTGCTCAGGCCGAGGACAGTGGGTCATTGAAAGTCCTGTCCCTGTCCATGAACAGTGGTGCTCAGTTTGTAGAGACGTGGCCTGGCATGAGCCTCTTCAGCTACCTGAGGCAGACAGACGGAGCAGGAGGCAGAGGCGGTGGGGTGCAGGGTGCTGGCCAGGTCCCCCAGCCGGGCCCCCAGCAGGCGAGGGCTCCTTCCTGGTGGCCTTCCCCACTGAGCTCTGGTGAGCGGGTGAGGCCAGCCCCAGGGTGTGTGGAGAACAGCCTTCCCCTGGGTCTCCTGCTTTCTCCCCTGGCCTCTCATCCCGTGGGTGGGAAGTGCTGATGGAGAGCACACCATGTGCTCCATGGCCACTGGCCTTGGCGTCCTCCTCCAGCCCGATGGCCAGACAGGGCCAGCTGGGCACAGCAACGTTGCCCATGGCAGTAGTAGCAGCAGCCAAGTCACCAAGTACTGACCTGACCAGGCACAGCCCGAGCTCTGTCCACGGAGAAGCCCATTCAGCCTCCCAACAGCCTTTGGGCCACTTGAACCATCAGCATGGAGTCCTAGGTGACTTGACCAAGGTCATGGGTCCTCATAAGGGTCAAGGTGGAGTTGAGGTGGCTTCTGGCTGGGGAGCCCACATGATTGCCTGGACTCGGAGCCGGCTGCTGCCATCTACCTATTGGGGGGAAGGGGTGGCCTGAGCCCCTTGCCTCGTCCAGAGCCCTTTCCTCTGGCCTGGCACATTCACATGTAGTGCACCTGCCACCCTGGGCTGTTTCTAGAGCTGGGGTGGCTGTACCGTGAGCATCGGCGGCTGCAAGGGCAATTGCACAAAAGGAAAACAGTCCCATTCCATGGCAGGCACAGGCCCTGGGGAACTGGCAGGTCGCTGGCTCCTCGCTGGTCTTCAACCCAGAACCCCAGCAGTTGTTTTGCTCCCAGGATGGAATGAGACTTCCCCCTGGGAGAGGCTCCATGGAAGTCGCCTTGACATCAAGGGACAGGGTGACACTGCTCCTGCTGGGGAGCAGACTCTGGGCTGACTCCCAGACCTCTTTGCCTCCGTGCCGCATGGCCTGCACAGAGCTCCCTTGCAGGATGACACAGCCTGCACACTCTGCGTCCTTAGGGGGGACAAAGGACCAGGCGGAGCATGAGAGACACTCTAATGTGTCAACATGCAGTGTCACTCAGGCAGCAGGAGTCCTGCAGCCGCCCTGGGCTGGGCTGGTGAGGCAGGGAGGAACAGTGCTGCCCCAACTCAGGTGCCAGGACTTTAACCAGGTCACCCTGAGCGTAGGCTGCTGTAGGCTCCGAGGGTCCCAGGGCTGCGCAGGAGACGGAGAACATCGGGGACCGAGGAATTTTCGTGGCTTCCTTTGGTTGCCGGGCTCAGGGGTCCCCTGGTGATGCTGGTTGGCTCAGGGACTGCCGCAGGGAAGGGAGTACTCTACAGTGTGCATGGTGCCATCAAGGCCTGGGCCTGAGCGAGGCAGCCCTTCAGAGGAGCTGGGGCCACGGGTGCCCTGTCAAGGGAAGCGGGAAGCAGGAGGAGCTGCGCACGCTCCTGCGCGTGTGTGAGGGTGTTTGTGTGCAAAAGGCTGTGTGTCCTGGGGCGGGCAGGTGTCTGAGGTGGGCTCTGCCCGGGACTGCAGAGCACGACGTGCAGGACTGTGAGGGGCGGACAGGGCCCATGCGGCCAGGCAGAGCCTGCAAGCCTTTGGAGGGGCTTCACCTTCAAAGGGGACTTTGGTGTGGTCACAAGCTGGCCTTGGCCCTGGGGCCATGTGCTCAGGGCAGTGAGAGGCCCTGGGCCCTTTCCGGTCCCCGTCCTGTGTGCAGAGGGTACAGAAAGAAACAGCCAGAGGGAACGTGGGGAAGGGCCCCGTGGAAGTGCAGGGGTGCTGGCATGCGGCTTCGGGGTGCCCGCAGGCGGCTTTGGGGTGCCCTGAGGCAAGGACAGAGGGGTGCACACTGACCTGTACTGTTGCCCCACAATGGCTGGGAGGGACGGGCTGGGAGCTGTGGCAGCCCAAGAAAGCTGAGGGTCAGTGGGGGCTTCCAGGAGCTGACCAGCAGGCCAGGGGCTTCCTGCCCTGTGGGGACTTTCAGGCATTGTCAAGATGGGAGCGGACAGTGGCCCTGGTGCGGCTGGGGTAGATGGACCTCCTTCCGCAGAGGCTGCTGACCCCACTCAGCCCCCTGGGCAGGGAGAGGCCCTAGGAGAGGCTCTTCTGGGCTCCCAGATTCAGCAGGAGGAACTTTATTGTGGGCTGCCCAGCCCTCCTCCTAAGGAGGGTTGGATGGAGATGGACAGCAGCCGCTGGATCTGCACGTAATCTGTTCTTCTGTGGACCTGCTGCGCCTCTTAAAAGCCCTGGTAAAAGCCTTCGAGGGAATGTGACAGCATGAGCCGGGGAATCGATGGCCCGATTCTCTTCTCAGCGCAGCATTGCTGGGATCTCAGCTGCATGCCGGGCGACTTAGAGGTCACTAAAATCTGCTGATCAGATGCACATGGCACTTGGCGGAGGCCTGGGGGTCGGTCCTAGGGAGCCCTCCTGCCAAGCAGGGCAGAGTGGGGACATTTCGGCTGGGGCTGGTGGCTGGGAAGGACTATAGGGCGTGTGGGGAGCCTTCCCAGGACCCCAGGCCTTCCTGGGGTCCCAGGCACAGCTGTGGGGGGAGGGTAAGACCCGGGTGGAGGGCCCCTGTGCCTATCTCCCCAGCAGTGAGGAGGGACTGCTAGCAGGCCAGCGACTTTGGGGACACCTGCTCTGCCGGGGAGCAGGACCAGGGATTCTTGTCTGTGGCAGGTGCAGTGGGCAGCCAGAAAAGCTTCTGGGGAAGATGGCTTCCTGGTGGCTTCCCAGGCTTGGGATACTTGGGGGTGCTGGCTGAGGAGCCTCTGTCCCCTCCTGGGTAGGGTTGGCACCCGGAGGAGCCAGGAGACCCGAACACTTCTGGGCTGGGGGCAGGGCAGGTCTGTGCCTGTGAGAGGATCCTGGGTGCCCACCTCGCTGGGTCTGGTGGATGTGCGGGGCCAGTGTCTGTCTGCTCAGGCCACCACACAAAAGACCACAGGTTGGGCACACAGACAAAATTTATTTTCTCACGGTTCTGGGGCTTGATATCCAAGATCAGGTGTGGGCAGGGCAGTTTCTTTTAAGGCTTCTCTCTGTGTGGACAGTTCCTTCTGCCTATGTCCTCACAGGGTCACCCCTCTGTGCACATCTGTGTCCTGATCCTCCCACCTCCTCCTCTTCCTTGGCACCAGAAATTGAACCCAGGGGCACTCGACCACTGAGACACATCCCAGCCCTATTTTGTGTTTTATGTAGAGACAGGGTCTCACTGAGTTGCTTAGCGCCTCGCCGTTGCTGAGGCTGGCTCTGAACTTGCGATCCTCCTGCCTCAGCCTCCTAAGTGCTGGGATTACAGGCTTGCGCCACCACGCCAGGCCCTGATTCCTTCTTCTGATGAGAACTCTGGTCAGACTGGATTGGAGTCCTCCCAGGGGCCCCTTTTCACTTTGGCCAACTCTTTAAAAGTCCAAGAGCAGCAGGCTCTGTGGGGCTGGGTCAGGGCAGCACAGCCATCTTGGGGACACAGTTCCTGTAACAGCTGCCAAGTCAGTGGCACAGACAGGCAAGGCCCTGGTTGCCAGATTGCAGGGCCTGGGCCTGACCTGACCTCGCCTGCAGCTGCCCAGGCTCGCCCTCCTCCCCCACCTCTGCTTCCAGGCCCAGAAAGTTCTGGAGTGGTGCCAACAGTCCAGCTGCTGCCCGAAGGCCCTTCCTCAGTCTGTTGCTCCAGGGCCTCGCCCTCCTCATGACATCACAGGTCCTCGTCACTGTCACGGGTGGGCTCACTGTCCTCAGGCCTGTCCTTCTCCCCATCACCTTGTGCACCCTCTGAGGGCCCCTTAGGTGGGTTGCTGGGCCCTCTGCCCCCACGAGGAGCAGCTCCTGGAAGTGTGGCTGCCCTCAGTGAACCAGCACCAGGGCCACCTGGCCAGCTCCAGAGCCTGTGTGGGGGCAGCAGCTACCCTGTGCAGGTCAGGCTGGGGTTGGACACTCCCAGCTGGCCAGCACACAAGGGTTTGGGGTGGGTGCTACCTGTGGGTGGGGTGTGCATCTCAGGCATTCACCCCAGCCTTGCCAGCGGGCAGGAGGACTTCAGAGGCATCTGGCAATTAAAAAGCCCTTCCGCTGCCCACCAAATTCTCCTCAGGGGCAACTGTGATCTGAGCTTCACAGCAGCAATGAGATACACCTACAAATGTGTTTTGAGGTTTTGTTTTCAAAGCAGAAGTGAACCAGCCACTCACTCAAGGGTTGTTTGGAGGAACCTGTGCCCAGGGGCCTCCCCCTGGAGGCGCAGCAGGGCAGGGGTGAGACTGAGGCAGTCCCTCCTCCTCCCCGGGGCTTGACCCCACGTCAGGGGTGCTGAGTGGGCTCAGGCCACCTGCTGGCTCGGCCACATGGGCGCCTGTGCCTGACCACAGTGGTCTTGCTCCTGGGCCTCCCGCCCCCAAGATGGAGCTGCTTTTGTGGGAGGATGGAGGCCTGGGGTGTGGGGTGGAGAGACAAGGTGTGCTCCTTGCTGCTCCTGCCTGGCACCAGCCACGGGGCCGACTCTCATGGAATCCTGACCCCAAGCCCAGTGGGAGAGCTAGTGCCCACGTATTTCCTAGGGGAGACTGAGGCTCAGAGGTGGGAAGGGACCTACTGCCCTGGTGACCAGCAGGACAGAGTGGGGCTGACGGGCTCCTGTGGTGGCTGGCCCTGACACCCGCCTTCTTTTCACGCTTTAACCATTTGGCTCTCTGCTCGGGAAGGCGGGGCCTTGTGGGCCTAGGGAGCACTCGACGAGGGCACCCCGGCGGAGATGGAGGATGCCAGGGGCAGGGAGAGACCTGTGAGCAAGGTTGGGGACAGGACGCAGAGCTGGAAGAGGCCAAGGCATCTGCAGCCTGCAAACACGTCAAGGGTGAGCTATGAAGGAGTGGCCCCCACCTGGGGCTGGAGAGCTGGGTCCTGTGTGGTCCTGCAATGGCCTGAGCTGACCCCCGAGGGCTGCCTGGGGTGGGTGGCTGAGGGCACTGGGGTCACAGTACTGCAGAGGGGTCAGAGGGCAGGGGCCAGGCTGGAGCTGGTGAGGTAAGGAGGCCAGGCAGGAAGGCCAAGCAGAGGCCACCAGTGGCCCATGCAGCAAGGAGCCCGGCTGTGGCCAAGGGTTGGCTGGAGTCCCGGGGGCCTGGGCAGCCTGGGCCCTATTTCCACTCACCCTCTCAGTGCTAGGTAAGGCCTCTGAGGGCTCCCGTCTCTGAGGGCAGACGGGAGGCCGAGGAACCCCCGACCATGCTTTCACCCAGAATAGCTGTCCCGGGGCCCCGCTTAGCTGGTCTCCGGGACCCACTGGCCAGGGGGACACCAGGCCCTCTGCCTGCCAGTTCACTGCTCTGCCAGCTGCTGGCATCCTGCAGCCACTTACTCCTTCCTTTCTTCTCCTTCCTCCTCCGATTACTGCCCCTCCGCCCCCCACAGACACCTTAGAACTGGGTCCAATTATCACACCCCATGGCAGGCCTGGACCCGTGGCCAGCACAGCCCTCAGGTTACAGGCAGCCCTTTGGTCCACGGACAGCCCGTTGCGTGCAGTGTCCAGCCAGGGCCAGCACCTGAGAGGCTGAGGACACACGTGGCCCTGCCTGGGGAGCACGCCTGGGTCTGACTGAGCCCCCGATCGCCTGCGCAGTTCTGCTTGGTGGCGTGAGGGTGGGGGGCCTGAGGACGGCAGCTCTGGGGAAAGTGCTGGGACGGAGAGAGCCTTTGAGAACAAGTCCGGCTCACTGCCAGGCTAGGGCTCTCTCAGACCCCACGGTTGGGCACAGATCCCTGCCCACCTCGCAGAGCTGCTGCTCCCTGCTTCCAGCCCCACCCAGATGTTCCCGCAGCACTGAGGTGGCTGCAGAGCCCGGCAGCCGGAGGGACCTGGCACAGCAAGTCCAGAGTCGTGGGCGGCCCCAGGCCCACCCGCAGTTCACAGCAGAAGAGAAGGCGGTTGGTGGGGTGGTGGGGCGCTGGGGCGCTGGGGCTCAGGCCTCTACAGAGGAGCAGACTCCCGGCGGCCTCCCCACTGTGGACTTCTGGAGGGGTTTAGCCTTCACCTGATCTGAAGGAGGTGCTCAGGGGTTGCCCACCTGCACTCAGGGGCCCATGGAGGGGACACAGGCTTCAGGGCAGGTGTGGATCAGCGGGGGCACTTGTCCAGCCTGTGTGCTTCCCTGGCTGGGATCCCCAGCACGGAGGAAGCAGAAGGGACAACGTCTTTGCACCTTGGTGTTTCCGTGGACGCGAATGGCCTACTAGGAGGCACACACCTGCCTCGCGCACCTCATGTGGCTCCTACCTGCTTCTCCTCCCCTGCCTGAGGGGCTCCTTCCCCCTCACAGTCTCTGAGGAGGCCACAGTGTCCTGTGTGCTGACCTTCCGTTGCCCCTGCTGGCCAGCTGGCCCTGTGGGCTCTTCCTGACTCAGGTCAGGTCTTTATGCTGTGGGCACTCCTGCTACCTTGCCCTGGCCTGTGTCCTCTTGCCCTGGCACGGTGGCCCCTGGCTCCATTAGGGGTCCTGGGGCTGGGGTCCCAAGCTCTTGGTACTGGCTGGCACAGTTGAGAGAAAGCCCCTCCTTGCCGGCCACATTCTGTTGGAGGTGGAAGAGCCACTGCCCAGCTCCCCTGGCCCCCATACCAGGGCCACCAACCCAGACGCCTGTGGGAGCCGGGCAGGCTGCAGCCCTGCGTGTGGGCTGTCTAGAGGGTGTCCATGGCTGGTTGGGGGTGGGCTCAGCACAGTGGGGCCAAGCCCCTCAAGGGAAGCCAGGAGTCTGGGCTTCGGTCTGACTAGTCTAGCAGCGTCGGCACGTGCTCTGCACAACAAGGCCCGTCAGGGAGCATGCGGGGCTGGTGCCAGTGGCTCTTGGGGGTCAGGGGCTCCAGGAGAGAGGGACAAAGGAGGGGAGCCAGGAGGCAACAAGGCACTGGCTGACAGCGGCGTCTGGCGTCTCGAGAGCCCATCTGTGCAGGGCTGCGAGTGAGGCTGCGTGAGTGGAAGTCCACTGGCTGCCCTCACACCAGCCCTGACTGCTGGGCTCAGGGACCCTGAGGAGTCACATGGCTGCCCAGGGAGTGGCCTGCAGGCGGTGCAAGCTGGAGGCCCCCAGAGGCAGGGGCTTTGAGGAAAGGGTCCTCTGCGTGCTTGTGGTCCCAGGGCTCAGGTGGAGGCAATTTCAGACTCAATCCCGGCAGCCCCTCGGGCCCAGCGCAGGCTGTGTGCACCCTCCCCGGGGTGGGCCGGCCTGGTGTGTGTCTGCACATCCCGCAGCCTGCTTAGCAGGAGCCCAGGGGGCCCAGAGCAGCCCCTCCCAGAGGCTGTGGCAAGAGCATTGCTTCTGGCTGCAAGAAGCCGGGCGCTGGGCCTGCTGAGTGGCCCGCCTGCCTGTATGCGGGTTGGGTGGGGTGCCTTTGGTGGAGCCAGCAAGGGGGCAGGGTCCCACTGGTCAGCCCAGGTCTGGGCAAATTTGACCACTGCAAGACAGGGGACGTTGTGTCGTGCTGCTGCGGGTGGGCTGCCTGAGTGTCCAGGGGGAGTCCAGGGGACCAGGGAGGCGGGATTGAGGAGAGCGAGGCTGAGGGGTGGGGCATCCTTGGTTCATAGGAAGCTGCCAGCCAGCCAAGGCCACCCATGGCAGGAGGCTCTGGCTCCTTCTGTCCCGACTCCCACAGAGGCCTCCTGGCCTGTGACACACTTCTGCTTACGCGTCTGGAACACGGGCGCTCGGGACACGAGGCCTTGGGTAGCGGCTGTTTCTACTCATTCTGGGAAAGTTGGGCTCCTGGGAGGACACATGCCCTCAGCCAGAGCCAAGAGAGTCACAGGAAGGTGGGAGAAGCCCCTTCCCTCCTGTGGGTACTTCCGCCTTCTCCAGTACCTGCCCTGGCAGCTGCATGGCCAGGAGGCCTCAGCCATCCGCTGACGGACTCGGGCTGCTCCACTGTTTGCCGTCATGGACAATCCTGCTCCTACCATCAGGCCTTCTGGAGACCCTGTTTCTGAGTCTCGGGGTGTCTACCCAGGAGCAGAATCACGAGGTCATGTGGCGATTTTTTTGGACAATATTAATTCTGCCTATCAATTTAACAAAAGAGATGAAAGACCTTTACAATGAAAACTATAGGACACTAAAGAAAGAAATTGAAGAAGACCTCAGAAGATGGAAAGACCTCCCGTGCTCATGGACAGACAGAATCAATATTGTCAAAATGGCCATTCTACCCAAAGCACTATACAGATTCAATGTGATTCCAAAAACAATTATGAAATTCATTTTCAAAAATAAATAAAAATAAGAGACCCAGAATAGCCAAAGCAATCCTTAGCAAGAGGAGGGAAGCAGGAGGCATCATAATACCAGACCTTAAACTATACTACAAAGCTATAGTAACCAAAATGGCATGGTATTGGCACCAAAACAGACATGCAGACCAATGGTACAGAGTAGAAGACACAGACAAACCCGCATAAATACAGTTACCTCATACTAGACAAAGGCACCAAAAACATACATTGGTGAAAAGATAGCCTCTTCAACAAATGGTGCTGAGAAAATGTGGCGATTCTTACATAACTGCCAAGCTCTTCCCCGCAGTGGCTGCTCCCTCTCACCTTCCTGCCAGCGGCATGTGCCATTTCCCCACGTCCTCGCCAGCACTTACTGTGTCTGTGTTTGGATGGTAGCCATCCTGGTGGCGTGAAGTGGTTTTGCTTTGCACTTCCTTAATGACCAAGGACATTGGGCCTCCTTTCACATGTGTATTGGACATTTTTGTATCTTCTTTGAGATGTGTCCACTCAAACCCTGTGTCTGGTTTTGAATTGGGACCCCCCGCCTTTTGAGGTCCTTCTCCCTGAATTGTAAGGACGGGAACGCTGCCAGGCTGTCTTGCTCTCTGGGTTTAAAGTGCAGAGATCCTGGGTCCTAGCCTGGCGAGGGACACTGGCTGTGGACTCTGGGACCTAGGGCCTTAGGACACGAGAGACCCCTTGTGGGGACAGTGGTAGGATTTGGGTGCTGAAGGATGGCGAAACCTCTGGCTTCGAGGAGCTCCAGGCACTGGGGAGTTCCCCAAATGGAGGAGTGTGGTGTCCAGGGCCTACCTCCCCTCCGGGGGCCTCAGGGCTGCTTCCCCGGCTCTCTAGTCCCCCTTGCTCATTACACTTGTTCCCTGAACTAGCCACTCAGCACGTTCTCCTGAGCTGTGCCAGTGCCGGTGCCAGGGACCTGCAGGAAGCCGGGCTAGGGTTCCTGTCCCCCCGGTGCCTACCACCCTCATCTCTGCTGCCCAGTCCTGTCTGCAGCTGGAGTGGAGCAGAGCCTCCTGGACGCCCTGGGTTGGAGGACACCACGGCAGGGAGAATTCAGAGGATGGAGTGCCGCAGAGGTGGGAGCTGCCCTGCACATCCCGGGAGGCCCCTCTAAGGACTCGCTGAGGCCTGAGCACCACCAGAGTGAGGAAGGAACCACTGGAAAGGCCAGGACTTTCCGAGGCCTGGTCTCCACACAGGGCCTGGAGTGGAGTCTGCTCCCCCAGCCAGGCTGGACAACCCCATGATTCCTGGGGTGTTGGGCACAGTGCTCCCAAGACTGGGCTTTGGTGCCAAGGCATGATCTGCCCTTGGCAGAGCACTGCTCCAATGCTGCCTAAACCATCTCAAAAGTAAGACCCTTGCCCTCATTGGCTTTCCATTACAGTAACAACTCTCTGAGATTGTCAACTTATAAGGAGAAAAGGTTTATTTTGGCTCACAGTTCTGCAGGTTTCAGCCCACAGTTGGGTGGCCTTACTGCTTTTGGGCCTGTGGCCAGGCAGCAGCTCATGGTGGGGAGCCTGTGGTGGGGCAGCTGCTCACCTCACAGCAGCTGTGATGCAAAGAGCAGGAGGAAGAGACCAGGCCCACATCCCCCCCAAGCACAAGCCTCCGATGACCTGGAACCTCCCACTGTGCCCCTCCCAACAGCATCACAGCTGGGACAGGCCTCAGCACATGGCCTTGGGAGGCTCATTTATGCCATGGCCACGCTGCAGGATCAAGCGGCTGCCAAAGGACCTCACTGATCTCAGAAAGAGCTCACAAATCCAATGCACACAACTCAACACTCCTGACATCTGAGGTCCTACAAAGGTTTAACAAGCATGCAAATGAGCAGGAAGATGCAGCCTGGGAGGGGGAGGTGGACCATCAAACCAACCCAGAACCCACATGTTTGAATCAGCCAGCAGAGCGTGGGAACACTTACTGGGACTCTGCTCCATGTATTCAAACAGGTGGAGACGAAGAGGACATAAGGTTGACGTTAAACCCTAGAGATAGAAAGTACAGTGAGTGAGATGAAAAGTGCTGGATGGGTCAGTGTTGGAGCAGACGTCAGGGAGAATGGCCAGCAGGCCTAGAAAGCAGCAATGGGGAAGGGCCAACTTAAACCCAGATGGAGCCTCAGTGAGCTTGGGAAAACTCCACCTACCCCACCTGGAGCACGTGGAGGAGACACCTGAGCAGTGAGGCAGGTGTTGTTCACACAAGAGCTACAAACTCACAGATCCAAGGTGCTCAACCAGGGATGAGACAGGTGGAGCCAACAACTCCAGGCACACCACCATTCAGGGCTCAAAGCCAGGGACCAGGAGAGGAGTTTGGAGGCAGCTGGAAAATATAATAGGATCAATAAAGATGACCTGAGCAAGGACAACACAGACCTCCGTGGTAACAGCCAGGAGGAAGGCGAGTCAGCATCTTTGGAGGGCTGAAAGAACAAACCACCCACCCAGAATTCTAGGACCAGAGAAAATATCCTCCAAAGCAAAGGCAAAGCTGAGTGCAGTGGCCATGTCTGTAGTCCCAGGGACTTGGGGGTCAAGCAGGAGGATCGCAAGTTCTAGGCCAGCCTCAGCAACGTAGTGACACCTTGTCTCAGAATAAACAATAATAAGGGCTGGGGGTGCAGCTCAGTGCTAGAGCCCCTGGGGTCAATCCCCAGTACCCCAAACAGAAAGAAAAAAAAGGCAAAATAAAGACTTCTACGACTTCTGAAAGGAACTGAACTTCTCACCAGAAGAGTGAGAAGAGTTCCTTCAGTGCAAGAGCTGCTGAAGGAACCTCCAGGCGGCCCAGTGGCCCCAGAGGAATGCAGACCCAGGCCACACATCCTGTGACTGCTTTACAGGTCTGTGTGTAGGATTTGCTTATCATTTGCCTTTCTTTCTTTTTCGGTACCAGGGATTGAACTCAGGGCCACTCGACCACCGAGCCACATCCCCAGCCCTATTTTATACTTTATTTAGAGACAGGGTCTCACTGAGTTGCTTAGTGCCTTGCCATTGCTGAGGCTGGCTTTGAACTCGCGATTCTCCTGTCTCAGCCTCTCAAGCTGCTGGGATTACAGGTGTATACCACCACGCCCGGCTTCATTTGCCTTTCTTTAAAAGATGATTGATTATTTCAGCGAGAGTGCTAGTTAGTGTGAGGTTCACGACATGGGAAGTAGGGTGGGAGGGAGCGCCTGGAGTGAGGTACCCACGGTGGGGAGGTGGCACAAGCCCTCGCAGGCTGCCAGGGTGCTGGGCAGTGACACTATGAACCTTAGGCCAAGTAAGCCGTGAAGCAGAGTTAATGAACCACAGAAGAGGTAAAGCAGAACTGTAAAAATCATTTAATCCAAAAGGAGTGGCCCAGGAGTGAAAGAGGGGAAAGGGGCTTTCCAGACACTCCACCTGCAGCAGACCCCTGCTCTTCTAAAGGACGCGGGCAGCATTTACTACAAGACGATATTCTGGACCTGGAGTAAGTCCAAAATATGCAAGGATCCAGGTCGCGAACAATATGATCTGATCACAATGGAATTAAGTTGGAAATGCATTGAAATGTTCCCAGAAACTCCCCCCAACGTTGGAAACTCAGTAACAAATTTCTTATCATAGGGATCAAAAGTGAGGTTGGAAAGTATTTTGAACTGAATCAAAATGAAGACACAGAATGCCGCATTCATGGGATTTCAGCTAAACGCGATGTAGGAGATTTATAGCATAGCATACCCGTATTAGACGGTAGGGTTTGGATAGGAGGTGTCCCCAAAGCTCCTGTGAGACGTGCAAGAATGTTCAGAGGTGAGATGACTAGATGACAGAGGTTTAACCTAATGTTGGATTGATCCACTGATATTAGCTGGGTGGTAACTGCAGGCAGGGGCAAGTGGCTGGAAGAGGTAGCCCCTGGAGGCGTATCCTGTCCCTGGTGAGCAGAGCTCTCTGCTTCCTGGTCCTCACGTCCTGCGCTGCCCTCCTCCTCCATGCCCATCTTCTATGATGTCCCGCCTCACCTGGCCCAGAGTTATGGAGTTGCCACCTATGTCCTGAACTTCTGAAACCGTGAGCCAAATAAACTTTTCCTCCTTAAGCTGCTCTCGTCAGGTCTTTTGGTCACAGTGATGAAAAAGCTGACAAAAACATTAGAAAAGAAGAAAGATGGCGACCAGTGATCCCAGCTGGTACCTCAAGAACCCAGAACACAAAGGGCAAACGAAGCCTGTGTAGTAGAGGACAGGAAGCGACAGGCCGAGGAGGCCAGTGGGGCCGTGAAGAGATGCCACGGGGAATCAGACCCACGGTTCCAAGACAGCAGACCTTGGCCCACCAGGCTGACCAGTAGTGAGGGAGGGAGGACACTCAGTACCAAACTAGTGCCACTGATCTTGAGGGGACAGCAGGCACTGTTGTGAAGGACCTCGTGCTGACGCACCCAACACGAGATGGACAGGTCCCTGGACACGCGGAGGGCCACGGCTCGCTCCAGACGAGCATTTTCCAAAGAAAACGAGCTCATGTGTGAAGCCCACGAAGAGGCCCCAGGCCCGTGTGGCTTCCCTGCTAGGCTCCACGAGACAGGGAAGAGAAGGCCCTTGACCCTCACCGTGCAGAGATGGCCAATGCACAGGATGGCTGCTCAGCCGAGCTGGGAACTGAGGGCTGAACGCACAGCAGCCCGCGTGGTGCCTGCTGGGCGGCTCACATTAGGAGTGGCCGCAGCACATGTTCACTAGAGGATCGTGCAACGCTCATGGCAGCCTAATTTGTAACACGGCGGCATGGACAAGTGACATGCCAAGGGACAGCAGCTGGACAAGAAGTGCAGCCATTTATGAGTCTATGAAGAATTTCTATAAAATTCCAGGAAACGCACGCTGATTGAAAATGGCAGAAATCAGATCCGCGGCCGCTTGGGGCCCGAGAGGGAAGGTGGGCAGGGCGGGAACGTGAAGAAATGCTCTGCAAGGGGCACAGGCGTCCCCTCTACTGGGGGACGGTGTTGGGGTGGTCGTGATGTGAGGCCCGTCAGAGTGTTCCCTGTGAGCACCTTCTGTGCCGTCATCACGCCTGGGGCGGCTGATGCCTACGCCTCCAGCCCTGCGGCGGCAGGAGCCACATCTTGGGTTCTCAGTAGCCTTGAGGGCAGGAGGCCACCACACAGGAAAGAGGACGGGGAGGCGCACTGCTGTGGCACTGTGTTGACAGGAAGACCGCACACGGCACCGCGTGAGCCATGGCCTTCGCCAGGGGTACGACACCTAAGGGGAAGGACGGAGGGATTTCAGGACCTTGGCAGATAGTGGAGTGGCCGGGTCTGCTTTGGCTCTGGGGGGCCCTGGTGGAAGAGACCTCTCCTCTCCAGCTCAGTGAGGGAAGAGCATTGGTGGCCCCTGAGCAAAGCAGTGGAAATGCCAGGTGGCCACAGTGGTCAAAGGTCCACAGTGCTGTGGACCAAAGCCAGGGCAGGGAGGCCTGGAGGACCCCGTGCCAGGACAGGCCAGCTTGAGTCCGTTTGGGAAGGGGGCGGGGTGTTGGGCTGGTGACACCTTGGTTGTTGGCATATTGTCACTCTCTCTTATTGTCTCCCTTGGGAGGGGGTGAGAGGATGTGGGCAGGGGTCTCTGGAGAAGGTGGGCCCACCCAGGAAGTGCACTTCAGAAGGGATGAGACCACCAGGGAATAAGCAGACCCAGAGCAGGTGGGTGGCAGGGCCAGTGTGGGCAGGTGCCACCTGAGGCACAGTGAGCCCCCAGTGCCAGTTCTGAGCTCTGGTCTGCTTCCTTCCTCTCAGTCAGGTCTTGGGGATCCTGAGAGGAGAAGCTAAGGGAGGAGAAGCTACTCCGGGAGGAGAAGCTAAGCCCTTGGCAGGGACTCTGGGCACCTGGCTTCCAGCATCCTCATCACAGTCCCCTCAGGGGACAGGGACTTGCTCTGGGGATCTAGTGTAGGTCAGGCAGTGGTCACTTTGCAGCCATGGGGTCTTCACTGGAGCACCTGAGAAGGAGTCCACAGCCAGCAGATCAGCCATAGCCCGGCCCTACATGGAGAGGGAGCCCTCTACACCCAGGTGACATGGGTGCTAGGCTTAATCCGACTGCAAGTTGGGGACAAATAGGCTTGGGTGGCCCCCTGTGGGTAAGCGTGTCCTGAGGGCCTGGGGCCGGGCGCAGGAGCGGCTGGGCTAGTCGGGGGTAGCAGGCTCCGTGCGCCTCGCTAGGCAGGGCTGGGCAGGCTGGGCTGGCCACATCTACCCCAGGTGGGGGCCTGGCCTTGGCTTGTCCTCCACTTGAAGTGTGCGGTGGCTTTTCTCCTTGCTTTGTGCCATCTGTCCCTTGGGCGAAATTGAGCAAACCCATAAAAGCCAACGACTCTGATTACAGAGGACGGTGCTCTGCCCAGATTGCTTGGTGGCTCAGGAGGCCGAGTTGATAAAAATGTAATAAGTTCCAACGCGAGCTCTGTTGGTGACAGGTGTGGCGTGGCCGTGTGTAACTATGCTCACAGTTAATTGACTTTTCATGCCTTTCATTAAGTGCCATTATTTATGAGCCGGGCACGGTGTGATCAGAGCCGTTCAGGGAAGGCTTGATTGAATCTGGGGCCAGGTGTCCCTGGGCGGGGCCTCGTGAGGATGGCTCAGGGTGGCGTCTGCGGGCTCGGCTGGCTGGGTCCCGAGAGCTGTGCGGGGCCTCCAGGGCACAGCTGCTGTGCTGTGGGATCGTCCTCTCTGAGATTGGAAATAATTGTGTTTGTGGTTTGCACAGAAATTCTGCAACATATTGATTTTTCAATTATGCCGGGAAGAAAACGGGAACGGGGCGATGGCTGGCCTTGGTTCTCGGCAGCCCTGGGTTGAGCCGTCAGCCGCGTTACAGCAGGTGACCTCAGGTGGCCCGCCAGACCCAGACTCCATTGGGAGCCAGACAGGCCAGTGACCTTGAGCAGGCCGGCACTCAGAGCTGCAAGAGCCTTAGACACGCCTTCCTTGTCCAGCTGGGGACACTGAAGCTTGAGACGGGGTGGTCTTGCCTGGGGTGGCGGGTTGGGACTCGAGCCTGGCTTACATGAGTGAGGCCTGGGCCCTGCTCTGGTGTGAGCATCCGAGGTCAGCAAAGCTGGGCCCTCGGAAGAAGGTCCTGCCCGGCCCCGAGCTCTCTGGATGGCGCAGTGTGTGCAGGGCTCTGTCCTGGTGCTGCCCTTGGGCACCACCACTCGGGGCTTCCTCTCGCTACTTCCCTCTGGACAGTGTTGGCCAGAGTGTCCTTTCCTTCCTTTGGCTCCTCCCAGGGCCCCCTCTGTCCACCTTTCCCACCAACATCAGGGTCTTGGGAGCCTGGCTGGCCCTGCGCTGTCTGGAGGTGGGTGCTGCTCTCTGCCTCCTGGGCCCAGGCGAGGCCAGGGTGTGATCTGGGAGCTGCAACATGGGCGTGGCTGCAGCCTCGCTGGAGCAGCCCGAAGGGGTGGGTATGAGCTCTACTGGGGCCTGGGGTGCCAGGTGTGGGCCCGTGGCAGGAGGCATGAGGTCACCCCTCTTGCTCCACCCTGCCACCTCCTGCTACCCCAGACTTGAGCCTCCCAGGGCTTATGGAGGTCCCTGAGCTGGGAGGAGCATTGGAGGGGGAGGGCAGAGCTGTGGGGTGACTGGAGCAGCAGCAGGAGGGGCCTGGTTTTGCTGCTCTTCCCTGGTTGGGGGTGGGGATAACAGTGCCACCAGGCTCTTTGCAAAGCAAATGTGTCCCTGAGGTGCAGGTTCAGTCTGTGCCGGGCTTTAATTGAAAAATCAAATTCTTATTTTCTCGGGAAGTCCCTGCTTGTTTCTAAGTCCACTAGAGCTTTATGGACAGCCAGAGTCCCTGGCGGGTTTCTTTTTAAAGAAGTGGAAACCACACAAAGCGAAGCTCACACCCATCACCACCAACTGGCTTCTGATACAGGGATCTCTTGGCAGCCCTGGAGGGGTGGCCCTTCTGGGCTCAGGGCCCTCTGGGGTGGAACAGCCCGTGGAGGCAGGTGAGTGGGGCGGGTGGAGGGTGGGCCGGAGGCAGCTTCCAGGTTAGGTGTGCCCCAGGTGCTGCATATCCATTCCCCGGTGGGGCAGCAGGGTGAGGTGAAGCTTCGGAGGGCTTGTCCAAGAGACCCCCTTCCCTTCCACCTGGGCCAGAGCTGCACAGGAGGTGTCCCTTCAAGCCCTACACAGGCCTTGGGACCCAGGGAGCCCGTCCCTCCCTCCCTAGGCTGGGGCCCTGGCACCAGGTGCCCCTCCAAGGGGCTGGCCACCTGGCTCCACTGGACTTCCCAGGGACCTGACCCAGTGCCAGTCAGGACTCCTTACCTTGCCTGGGACTTCCTGTTGACCTCCTCCCCATTCTTGGGAATTTCCAACTCCAGACCCCGAGAAAACTGGAGCAGAACCCCAGGTCCCAGTCCTTTCCCAGAGCTCAGTGGGTATATCCACCCTGCCTGGAAATCACCTCTCAGCCTGGGGAAGCCTGGGGCTTCCTGGGGTATTAGGGAGAATAGTGGGACATGAAGGAGGGTCCCCAAGAGGGCAGGACAAAGACTAGGACAGCCGTGGCTTTCTCGTCTGGCCCAGGATGTGGGTCCTCACGCCCCAGCAGACGTGAGGGGCAAGGCCCAGGGCAGGTGCAGAGGTCAGGCTGGTGGCTTGCAGTGGGTGAAGACACTGGCCTTGGACAGGCCAGGCTGGGCATGGGGACAGGGAGGGGTCACCACATGTGGGACACCTCCAGCTTGTCCTGTAACTACACAGTCCCCGAACCCATCTCCATATTCCTGCGTTGGTTCACAGGGGTAAACTGCAGGGGCCTGGAGAGTGAGGGGGCATGTGGGTCCTGAGCCAGCCTTACCCAGACCAGCTGGGGGCACAGGGAGGGCCCTGGGCCTGGCAGGTGGCCGACTCTTCTGGGTGAGCTCAGGGTCCAGTGAAGGACAGACAGCTCACATGTGTCCCAGGGGCCGTTGGCCCCTGTGGGCGTGTGTGTCCGCTGGACTAGTAAGTAATCTCTCAGGTAAAGGATTTAATTTCCTCTCCCTCGTCCTGTGTTCTTCCTGCCTTGTAAATCACGGCCCTTTATGACTCTCTCTTCGACACTTTTGCGATGGCCGATAATGGCTGAGTAAGTGGCAGAGAGGATGAATTCCGCAGCAGATTTTAAACAAACGTGCACGTTGGAGCCATAAATAACTTTAAGCAGCGCAGGGCGGGCACCTCCTCTCAGGTCCCCGCTGGGTGCACGGCCTAGCCCTGGGGAGGGTTCTGGCCTCTGCCCAGGTGTGCTCAGGGTCCGGTGGGATCGCTCCGCATAGTTCCTCAATTGCAAGGAGCAGCTGCTGCCAAGGACGCCTCTGGCTCCTGGTCTATGCCCCTGGCCCAGCTGAGGAGACTGGGTATAGATGGGCAGAGAAAGCTCTGGGGCCAGCGCAGGTGTCCCTGAGGGCATAGGGACTGGGCCGAGGCTGGAATAGACCTGCAGGAGATCCTGGATCAGGAGGCTGGCCTGGGGACTTTGTGTGGGTACCAGCTCCTGGAGAAAAGCCCGCTCTGTCCTGTGCTGGGGCCGCTGGTGGGTCCTCTTCATTTCCAAAGGGCTCTCCCAACCTCCCCCTGCTGCTCAGGACCGTCCTTGGAGACAGCAGTTGACACAGAGCACAGGCAGGCACATATGCACATGTGTACACACACGCATGAACAGGCCCACGTGGCTTCCTTGGGTGTCCCCCAGACCGTCACTGGTTGCTTTGGAGCTGGCCGGTTCCTTGGGCCTGCCTGGACCCCCAAGCCTGCAGGGCATGGGACCCCAAGTCCACCACAGCTTATTTTCTGCCAGGCCTTGCTTTGCCAGCCATGGGGTGGAGCATCGCCTCATGAGACTATAAATGTAATTGATATTCTCAGCATTTCGAGAAAAAATACGAGTATTAAAGATATACAGTACACCTCGTAAAATTCTCTCATATTTCTTCTTTATGGTGGGTTCTAAAATTGGCAAAATAAATTCCCCAGAACCCATTACACTTAATGCAGAGTGTGTTTTGGAGGCAGGAGGTGCTGAGCCGGGGCTGCCATCTCAATGGAGTGGCTGTGGTCGCTGCCCGGCCTCGGCCGTTTCCCAGAACCCAGTGGGACCAGCTGTGATCGCGTCTCTGAGCACGGCCTGGTGCCAGGGAGCCCAGTCTCCATGCTGGGGCCTGCTGTCTTCCTCTGAGGACACCAAACGCCTTTGTGGGGCCCCCCACGCCTTCCCCACCTGGGGAGCTCTCCCTGGCCTAATTTCTGGTGAGCACAGGGACCATTTCCCAAGGGCACCTGCAGAGCCCTGGCAGGTGAGCACCTTCCAGAGACCGCGGCTGGCCCTGCCTCCTTGGGGTGCTCAAGGACCCGCTGCCTTGGTGTACCTGCTGCTCCCTGGTGGCTTAACTCAGAGCGGAACTCACACTGAACTTGCTTATGCATGTTTCTTCTTCTGGATTATTTTTCTCCTTCATGAGACCAAAGCTTGGAGGAGCAGGAAGCCACACTTTTTCAGTACTTAAAACCAACTTCACTGAGGTAAAATTTACATGCCATGAATTGCGTGCCTTGGGCTGGGCTGGGGCTCAGTGGTAGAGCGGCTGGTCTCGCAGGCAGAGGAGCTGGGCTCGATCCTCGGCACCACATAAAAATAAATTAAAGGTATTGTGCCCACCTGCAAATAAAAAACATTTTTAAAAATGCATACTTTTTTTAAGAAGCCAAATTTGCTTTTTAGAACAGTGTCAGATTTCCAGAAAAATTGTGAAGGCAGCATAGAAAATTCTCACATCAGTAGGGCGGTCTGATGCTGCTACTGAGCGGCGTGGACATCACTGGACAGGTGCAGCCCGTCGGGTTGCTGCCCAGTATCCTTGTCTGCTCCCATGCGCGACCCGGGACGCCCACTACGACCTGCCTGGTCTCCTCGGTGGCTCTTGGCTCTGACGGTTGCCCAGACTTCCTTGTTTCTTCACTCTGATGGCCTGGAGTCCTGTCCTTCGTGGAATGCCCCTCCCCTGGGAGGTGTCTGCTGCTTTCCTCCAGGTTGGCCTGGGCCAGGAGGACGACAGTGGTCAGGTGCTCTATTCAAGGCATCACGTCAAGGGCTACATCATCAAAGGGGCAATCACTGTCGCCCTGGACCTTAGCGGCCCGCCCTCCCCACCCTGTGCTCTGATGAAGGACAGCCTCCGTCCAGCCCACACGCACGGGCTGGGCAGTGGCGCCCGCTTCCTGGAGGACGGATGCACAGTGACTTGGAGTTCTCCGGCACGGCATTTGCCTGCGGCCACATGCTCATTATTTATGTTCGGGTCGACTCATGGTACCAGTTCTCCACTGGAGCTACAATCCAGTACTTTGTTATTTATTTTGTGGCACCAACTGTGCCAGCTCTGGTCACCGGGAGCCCCTCTCTCACTGGCACCGTGTCCTCTGACACGCACCCTCCCTGGGTCTTGAGCTGCCCTTACTTCTGGGCTCATCCTGTGCCCCTCCTGGCCCAGCCCTGGCTCCAGCTGTCCCCCCAGAGAGCCCTGGCTCCTTGCGCTGGAGGACACTGTTAGACACCAAGACCTGGGTGCTGTGGCTCTGGGACCTCAGGGATGGAGCAAGGGGAGGATGCACATTTCTTTTTAGAACCATCCGTGTGCATCCTCAGGTTCTCCAGAGGAACCACACGTGAATCCACCACAAGGAGATCGGGAGGGAAATGGCTCACTGGATGGCGAGGCCGAGAAGTCCACGCTGGCAGCAGCCGGCTGGAGACCGGGAGAGCCGGGAACCAGGGCAGCCAGCAGTGCCTCTCAGTGTGACAGCCAGAGAGGACGAGAGGCCGTGTCCCAGCTGAAGCATCAAGGCGGGTCCCCAGCCCCTGGGGGGGGCTGGCTGCTTGGCCAAATGCACAGATCCCAGTGCTCCTCTCACCCGGAGCACCACACAGACACATGCGGAAGAGCAGTTACCTGGTATCCTGTGGCCAGTCAAGTGGACGCATAGAACTGACCATCCTGCTGCAGTGTCCATATAATGCTCAACATGCATTGGTGCTGAGGGCTCGGGCTCCAGGAGACCTGCGTGGACCGTGCTGGCCCCTGCTGAGGCCACCTGCAGCTCTGTCTCCAGCAAGCCCTCTGTCCACCTGCTCGCCAAGTTCCAGTGCAGTGGGAGCAAGGGCCAGTGCTGCAGGACAGACGAGGCTGGGCCCTGAGGCTGGACCCCGAGGCATTAGCAGGAGGCAGGTTTCTTGGCTCCAGCCAGGCTCAGGAGGGGGGCTTTCACTAGTCCATCCATCCTTCTGAACCCCGAGTTTGGAAAGCTTCAGAACTTTCCAGCCGGTGTGCAGGGGAGGGGCTCGGAGGCTCACCATCTGCAGAAGGCCACGCAAAAGCAGCTTCCCACTGTTGTGGGCCTCGAACCCGGGCCTGGATACAAAGATGCAGACGCCTCCACACGTGGAGGCCTTGGGCTGCCTTTCCTATCAGCCTGCGCCTCCTGCCTGAAACTGTGCAGATGTTCTTGCTGGTGGTCTAAGACCAGTCGTGGTGAGGGTCTCTGGGGAAGCTTGATGAAGAGTTTCTGCAGAGCAGGGGCTGCCCCGCAGGGCTGCTCATCTGTCGTGTGGGGAGGCGGCTGCCAAGGTCTGCATGCAGCTCCTTTGGCTTTACTTTGAGGGGCTCCACTCATTCCCAGAGTGACTTGGGGCAGCCACTCCACTCTCATGAGGGAGATGTGGAGGGCCTGGGCAGGCGGGCAGGATGGCGAGAGAGGGTCGGGGCAGGGCCAGAGCAGAGCCACAGGACAGGGTCTCCTGACCCGGTCAGCTTCCTTCCTGCTGGGGACACACCGGGGACCCAATCAGACAGACACCTCTGTACTCGTGCTCCATAGAGGGGACCAACAGAAAGACTAAGACAGACGTGTGGACAGAGGGGCACCACATGGTGAGGAGCATGGACACAGGGAGGAGGGGAGGAGGAGGAGGTTCCAGGACCATGAGGAGAAGGGCCCCCTCCCCACGGGACCCCAGCTCTGGGCCCTTCTCTGGAGATGTCTCCCTTTGCATCTCTGTCTCTTGTCAACACACCTGCCGTCTCTGTGTGGCTTGCTGTCTCTGCGTCCTGGGGTTCAGTTCTTTGCTGAACGGAGATGTGCACCCAGCACCCTCGACGGTAGCAGACATGGAGGCTCTATCCTCCCTTGTGCCTCAGCGAGACTCTCACAGCTGGGAACCCACCTTGAATGACGCTTTAGAACTGTGCCGAGCCGTGCCCCACGTACGATGCCATGCTGGACTGTGGACCTGGAATGCCCCCACAGCTGTGTGTTAGAGGCTGGCCCCAACTTGGTGCCACTGGGAGGTGGTGAGAACATGGAGAGGAGAGTCTAGAGGGAGGTGCCCTGGTCATGGGGCAGGCCCTTGAAGGGGACCCTGGCGCCCTGGCCAGGAGCTGAGTGGCCTTCCTCCACACTGCTCCTGCCATGATGTACTCGGCTGCCACAGGCCCAAGGCAAGGGGGCTGACTGCTCACAGAAGGAAACCCCCAAAACCGGGCGGCCAGGGGAAGCTGTTCTCCTTGCAGGCTGACGTCTCCCAGGCATGTGACAAGCGGGGACAGCTGGGGCCTCGCTGCGTCCTCCACTGCAGTGCCACACAGAGCGCTCTGCTGCCCATCCTGAGTGCCCCACCTCGACGCCCCCTGGCCTGTGCCTTGGGCCGTGGGTTTGTCTGTAGAACATCACGGAGTTGGAGCCGCCGTGTCTGGCCCTTTAAGTTCGTGCTCCTGCCGAGCAGTACTTCCTCGCGCGTCCTCTGTGCCCTTTGTGACCTGACAGCCACATTTCCTCTTATCTCTAATGGTGTCCCCTTATTGAGGGGCCGGTACACCTGAATCTGTCTATCCGTCGTCCTATGAAGGACATCCTGGCTGCTTCCCGTTGTTAGTAATTATGAAGGAAACCCACTATAAACATGTGCATAAGGCTTTTGTGTGACATAAGTTTCTAGATCAGTTGGTAAACACCTAGGGATTCAACTGCCACATCATATGGTGCCACTGTGTTTAGCACTGTGAGAAACGCCCGGCATCTCCCGGGCGGCGCGTCCTTCTGCTCCCACGGATGCGACGGATGCAGATCCCACATTTCCACGCCCTTGCTGCTGATTGTGTTTTGGAACCCAGCCACGCTGGTGCGCACACAGTGGTGTCTCATTATTGTTCTAATGTGCACTTCCTGGTGGAGATGGCATCGTGTATCTTTACATGCTCATTTGCCTCCTGCCTTTTTCAAATGAGAAGTTGCTCAGCCTTCCTCATCTTTAAACTGCGTCATTTTTTGAGTGAGGGAGGTTTAAGGGTTCTCTGTGCGCTCTGGACCCGGTTCTTTATCCCATCTGCCTGTGTTTTGCAAAGGTTTTCCTCCCAGCCCGGGCCGTGTCTGTTCACTCGCAGAAGGTTTTAATTTCCAAAGGTGGACTTTATCAACCTTTCTTTCTTCAAGGTCATGTAGGGTCCAGGTTTTCTTCTGGAAGTTTTAGTTTTACAGTTTACATTTAGGTCCGTGGTCTATTTTGAGGTTGTTCTTGTGAAAATGCCCTCTGTGTCAAAACTGTAGCTGTTATGTGCATACGGAATCCCACGGCCCCAGTGCCGCTCTCCCCCACAGCCACCCTTGTCCTTTGCTGCGGAGCAGTTAGTGAGATTGGTTCCCGAGGTCTCTCCTCTGCCTCACTAGCTCTGTCCTGCCCCGTGGTCCTGGCCATGCAGTGAGTGCTGGAGTGCGGGGGAGGGGGTTCCTTGCTCTGTCCCTTGTGGGTGGCCTATTCCAGCCTCTTGGGGGGGTCCTCACTCTGTCCCCTGTGGTGTGGGCTGCTCCACCTCTCGACTCTGCATAACCTTCAGACTCAGCTCATCGCTGTCTACGGAGGAACTCGCTGGATTTCACTCTCTTCACTTTTGTGCTTGTGAGCAAACAGATCCTATCCGTATTTTGTTAGATTTGGACCTCCATCTTCCATTCTTTGGGCTCTGCTGGAAGTTGACCTCAGGTTCCAGTCGCTCATGGTCAAAGTGTTGGAAGCACTTTCCTACGGGCCCCCTTGGATGCTGCAGTCTCATTTGTTCCAGGACGTAGGTTCCTTCCTTCCTTCCTGGGCTGCTGCTCCAGGGGAAGTCCACCTGGAGCAGACCCCCCGGTCCTGACGGACATTCAGGCTGTGTGCAGGTCACAGGACTTGAGCTGGAAATGTTCTGCTGGTGACTGGTGACCGTGTGTGTGACAGCTACTAGCCTGTGCTTTTCTGGTGCGTCTTCCCTGGTGGTGGTGTTAGGGCCATGGTGGTCAGGTGGGCTGGGTTAGGAAGTGTCCGCTCTGCCTTGTTCCCTGAGGGAGCGTGGAGAAGGGGGATCATTCCCTGGATCGTGGGTGGAGTTCACCGGTGAAGCCACAGGAGCCTAGGGCTTGCCTTTCCCGAAGGTGATGAGTGACTGCTCCGATCTTTAAGATTGGCAGCAGCCCGTTTCAGCTCTCCCTCCTTGCAGAGACCTGGCACTGGGTCCTCCAGGGAGGTGGTGCATTTCTTCTTAAATTTCAAGTTTGTTGCAGCCGTGACCAAGTGGAACAGGGGATTCTACCAGTCCTTTCGTGTTCCTGGGACAGTACTGGGGACTCCACTTTCAGTCTGATATTTTTTTCTAAGCCTGGCTGGAGATTTATCACTTCCATCAATCTTTTCGAAGAATAAGCTTTTGATTTTATTATTTTTTTCTATTGCCTTCCTGTCTTCAATGTCACTGATTTTCTCTAATTTTGATTATTTCTTTTTCTGCTTGCTGTGGTCTTAAATCTTCTTCCATTCCTAGTTTCCTAAGATGGAAGCTTAGATCACTTATTTTGGGTCTTTCTTCTTGTCTGGCAAATGCATGTAAGCTATAAATTCCTCTAAAGCTCTAATTTTGCTACAGCTAATTTTGTTAAGTTGCATTTTCATTGAGTCCAAAATATTTTAAGATCCCTTTGAGGCTTCTTCTTTGGCCAAGTGTGGTTTAATCTCCACATACTTGGGGATTTTCCAACTGTCTTCTGCTGTTGCTTCCTGTTCCTTGTGGTGTGAAGACACTTAAGAGGTTTCCCTCCTCCAGGTGTTTTGAGGTCCAGCTGCTCTGTCCTGGCGGCTGTCCTGGGGGAGCTGAGTGGGGGGTGTCCGGCCGGGTGGGGTCTGTGAAGACCCTGCGGGTGGTGCCCTTGCTTTCTGACCAGCTCTGCCTGCCCTGGTTCCCGGACTGCCCGTCTGTGGGGGGCTGGGCTAGCGCTGCCCTCTCCAGCCACACCGTGGGTCTGTCCACTCGCTCCATCGGTTTCTGTCCTGTACAGCAGGACAGCAAGGGCCTGCTGAGATGGAGGCTGAGGAGGGGTCCCTGTGGCTCCCTCATGCCAGCCGCTCCTCTTGCTTGTGGCCAGGGACAGTGTGCAGCACCGGGCAGGCCAGGGCAGCGCGTGGACCTGCTGCGGAGTCAGGCTCCTGCCCCCGGAGGTCAGCTGCGTGCCCAGCCCTGGCCTGGGGAGTGATTCTTGCCTCCCTCCCTGGTGTTGGAGTTGCCATGTGATTTGTCTTGACCAATGAATGTGGTGGAGCCCAGGCTCCAGGGGCCAGGCTGCTGCTGCCCCGACGGCGGGGCCGTTGCCCAGCCGGAGAGCTGGGGTGGGATGCCCGGGTGTGCGCCAAACCCCGGAGAACGCTGTGCCCACGGTGCCCCCAGCGCTTTCCTAGAGGGGCGGGCCGAGCGCACCGTGCCTCCCTCCACAGCACCCCGAATTCAGAGCCTCGGCAGGACCCGGCCGGAAGGGTGAGGAAGCTGGGCCAGGCCGGAAGCAGGGCTCTGGGCAGTGGAGGAGCATTGGCAGAGCCGTCCTGTCGGCGGGCACCTCGGCAGGGAGCTGAGGCAGGGCCGTGGTACCAGCAGAGGCTGGCAAACCGGACCCCGTGTGTGTCCACTGCTTTGGAAACGAAAGATAAGGCGCCTGGAAAGATGTGGTGGGATGCAGCCAGGTGCCCTGCAGCGCCTGGAGCAGGCGTGCGCTGGTCTGCAGCTCTAGGGGACAAAGCCAGGAACGCTCACCAAGGAACTAGTGTGGGAGCCACAAGCAGGTGGTGTGACCCGGCCTGGTTGTCACGGCTGGTGGCTGTGTAGGGCGGGGACCTCCCTAGATCACTCTGCGGGCACTGCTCTCCCCAGGAGCCAGGCGAACCCAGGCAGCTGCCTCAGCCCTGGAGGGCGGTCACCACAGGGGCACAGGCAGCAGGGCCTCCAGCCTGGGTGAGCAGCGGCTGCCAAGGTGTGAGGTGGCAGATGCTGGAGGAGAGGTTAGGGGAAGGGCCGGGCTTGGGCTAGCTCCTTGGGCTGCTGGGCTTTCCTGTGAGGGTGCTGCACGTCCCACAGCCCAGGGAACCTCGGTGGGGGAGGCAGGAGGGACACTCATCCCAGAGCCCATCCAGGAGCATTCCTACACCCAGGCACGGGGCTCTGGAAACTTCTGCCCCAGGGACCACAGTGCTGCCAAGAGCGCTTGGCCGCAGGACCTGTCCCTTGCCTTTTCACTTCAAGAGAGAAGGTTCACCCGTTAGCACATGGGCAAAGGAACTGAGCAGGCACTCACAGAAGAGGAAATACAAATGGTCAACATATATGAAGAAACGCTCAACATCACTAGCAATTAGAGAAATGAGTCAAATCTACACCGAGATTCCATCTCCCTCCAGTCAGAATGGCAGTTAGCAAGAATACAAGCAACAATAAGTGTTGGCAAGGATGTGGGGGAAAAGGCACACTCATACATTGCTGGTGGGACTGCAAATTGGTACGACCACTCTGGAAAGCAGTATGGAGATTCCTCAGAAAACTTGGAATGGAACCACCATTTGACCCAGCTATCCCACTCCTTGGTCTATACCCAAAGGACTTAAAATCAGCATACTACAGTGACGCAGCCACTTCGATGTTTACAGCAGCTCAATTCACAATAGCTAAACTGTGGAACCAACCTAAATGTCCTTCAATAGATGAATGGATAAAGAAACTGTGGTATATATACACAATGGAATATTACTCAGCCATAAAAATTGACTTTTTGACTTTTGCTGGTAAATGGATGGAGCTGGAAAATATCATGCTAAGTGAAATAAACCAATCCCAAAAAACCCAAAGCTGAATGTTCTCTCTGATATACAGGTGCTGACACACAATGGGTTCACTGGATTAGACAAAGGGGAATGAAGGGAGGGGAGGGGGATGCGAATAGGAAGGACAGCAGAGTGAACTGGACATTACTCCCATGTGCATTCATGAACACACGACCAGTGAAACTCCATCATGTACAACACAGGAATGGGCAGTTGTTCTGCGTGTGTGTGGTATGTGTCACGGCTCTCTCCTGTCATGTATATATACAAAGAACAAATAAAGAAATGAAAGAACGCGGGTCCATTTGCTCCCTCCCACCCAGTCCCAGCAGTGCTCTCTGTGGTGCTGTGCTCAGTCTTTCCCTTCAGTCCACGGGGCTCTGGGTCAGATCTGATGCTGAGGCTCCTAGAACTGGGGCCCAGCTGGATGCCTCACGAGGGAGCCTTCAGGCTGTTGTCCTGCGACGCAGGCGGGGTGGGCCGTGCAGGACGGCCACCCACATCTACCCTCTTCTCACACTTCCCATGCCATTCCGGCTTGGTGTGCAGAAATGGGGTATGCTGTATCCAGGCACAAACTTTAAGAGGGAAGTGTGGTTTTGCTACCTTCCCTTTCCCTTGACCATAGGACGGCAGGTTGGGAGAGGACCTAGATCCCAGGAGAAAGGGAACAGGTGGGGCAGAACCACAGCTGGCCTCCTATTCCACAGAACATGAGCAAGAAACAAACCTAGGTACTGGAGCTCACTGAAATCCCAGGGATGTTTGTTACTGCAGCAGATCTGCCACCAGCTGACTGATACAGACTGTTATTGCCTTTCTCCTATAGGCCATGGCTGACCTCCAGATCGACAAGGACACAGGTTCCTTGTCCTCCCTCCTGCCTCCCCCTGGCTGGTCCTAACACTCTGGTCTGCTCTTGAGGGTGCTTTTGGTGCCCCACCCTGCTGCCTGCAGGCAATAGCCAACACCTCCCCTATGGGAACATTTAGGAGAGGGCAGGAGGAGGAAGGCAGGAGCCAGGGAGGACCCTTGCAGGCTGCGCATGGCCTTCCTGGGCCAGGGTGGCAAGGCCAGGACCCCTGACCGGCCGCTCTCGGCACTGACACTCTTTGTGCTGGAACAGAGTCCTCTGTGGCCTCAAGGTTGAACACCGCTGCCCCACTGTGAATGTCTTCTCAGGTGTGAGGGCCTCCAGCATTAGAGAAACTGGGCATCATGCAGATCAAGGAAAGGTACTGTGGGAGGAAAAGACGTGGAAGATCAAACACTTATCGGTACAAATAAATTCAGTGCAATCCACAATTAAGAAGCATTTGACATTTAAAAAATATTTGATCCATGTTTTGGCTCCCAGTGCTGCTTCAGGGAGCCGCGATGTGTAAATTACATTCAAATCAGGGTTAAATATAGTTCTCAGGGAAAGATTGTATGATTTAAATTGCCTAATTATTTGGGGAAAAATCTGTTCTCCAATAATTAAGAGAATGAGGGTGTTTGGCTTGCTGGAGAGAGAACTGGATGCCCCCCTGGTGCTACCTGGGAAGGAGCATGCCCACAGGGTGGGGTGTGATGGAGACCGCAGGTGGCCCTGGCGTGGCTCAGCCAGCCTGGTGTGGCTCAGCCAGCCGCGGGTTCTGTGGCCAGATAGGACACCAAGTGCTCAGGACCCAACCAGGAATGACAGCTTGGGTGCCGAGCCAGAGGGCCCAGCAGCCCTGCCAAGGCAGGAGCAGGTGCCAGCTCTGCCTGGCAGGGCGACCGGCATATGGGAGCACCCAGGCTGTGGCCAGACGCCTTGGGAGGGGAGCTGGCACTGCCGAGCGCCAACGAGCAGCTAATTAGGTGATATTTCTTAAAAGTCATGTGGGAAGGGGGGTGTCTGGCAGCCTGCCTCCAGGAAAATGTCCAAAGCAGCCCCTCCCTCGGGCAGAAGAGTGGGGGTGGAGGCCTCGGAGGAGACAGGCAGGCTCTTCTTGCAGCCCGGGTCCCTGCTGGACCTGTTCAGGAAGGAAGCATGCAACCTTGGGCTGATGCAGAGGGACTCTGAGCACCTGTTGTCTCCTCTGTGAAGTGGGGGGATTTACCTGTGTCACCAGGACACGCTGAGGATTGGATGTCAGTATAGATGGCAGGCTGTGCAGGGGTCAGAGTTTGGGATGGACACCTGGCCCCACTCACTGCTGTGTGACCAGGGACAGGTTACTTAACCTCTCTGAGCCTTGGCTCTTCCTCAGGAAAACAGGGATAGGAATGACAGCCACCTCCTAGGGGACTAAGACACATCCTATCCAGATATGCCACTTATCTAGTGAGGTGACAGTGTCTGGCAGGCAGCAGGCTCTTGGCTCCTTCATCTCACAAATATTTACAGAGCACCTGTGGAGCTCAGGCGTGGGTCCAGGTAGCGGGGCTCCCCCAGAGGAAGGGTAGACGGTTCCTGCTATCGCTGGAGTGCAGCACCAGATCATTTGAGAAGACGTGGGGTCACTGAGGAAGCATTCCTTGAGCTGAGGGGGAGCGGGCAGGAGAGGCAGGAGGCCAGAAGGAGCCCGGGGGCGGGCAGGCTCCAGTGAGGGGCCTGGGAGGGGCAGAGGGGCGGGGTGGGAGCAGGCGAGGCTGGGCACAGAGGGCGTGTGCAGAGCTGAGCCTGCAGCCCAGGCAGGGCAGCCCAGAGCGAGGAGACCAGGCGGGCGTGAGCCCTGTGCTGGAGGCTGGGCTTGCTCGTGAGGGACCTGGGCCCTGCCTCCTAACAGCAGCTCTGCTGTCCTGCATACCCTGTGTCCAGGGGCGGCTGCCCTTCAGGGTCTTGGCACTGAGGCCTGGGGCTGGGGCCGGGCTTGGGGCTGCAGGACCTTGCAGTGTGGACTAGGGAGCTGCTCCCAGAGCCGCAGCCCTGCACTGTAGCAGGTGGGGCCTCTGAGCCCTCCTCCCTGGTGCCCAGCCTCCTTGGCCTTGGTCTGTGGGATAGAGGTGGCTCTGGCACTGGTCTTCAGTGCACAAAGTTCCCAGGGCCTGGGGTGGCCCAGAGTGTTGTGCTGACATGGCCGGGTGAACCTTCCTGTCTGGACCCCTGGCCGTGGCCCTGCTCCTGGTGGAGGCTGCAGCAGTGTCCAGGTGTGGGTGGGGCCACTGTGGCCTGGGCCCCTCTCCAGAGGCCTGAGCAGGAAGGGGTCCCACAGCAGGGTGGCTTGGGTGGCCTCCCGGGGCCGTCTGGAGGCCTGTGGCCCAGGCTCTGACCCCGGCACCAGTGGCCAGCAGTTGGCTCCTGGAGTAGAGGGGACTGGAAACCGTCCCACCTGGACTGGGGCCCTGGCGCCCACCTCACTCCAGCTTCCCCTGGGCCCAGTGAGCCCACTGTAGCTTCCTGCCCAGGACCTTGCTGCTGCTGTCTGTGTCCCCAGCTCTGAAAGGACACCGTCAACCTGAGGTTTGAGTTGCCTAGCAATGCACAAGGCCCTCTCAGGGGTGGCCCTGCCTTGTGTCCACCCCTGAGCCTCCACACCTTCCTAGGAGGCTCTGTGAGAGCGGCAGAGGGGGCGGCTGCCCCAGTGGTGTGTCAGTGGCCTGGAATGCCACTCTGAGGGCCAGTGTTTGGAGCCCCCTGGCGATGTGGCTTTGGGTAGGAAATGGCCACTGTGACCTTCTACTGCCCTCATGGTGCCACCCCTGGATCCTGTGCTGCACCTGGGCTGGGCAGCCCTTGGCCTCTGCCCTGCCCACTGGCCTGGCTAGCATGGCTGCCCCTTGCCTGGCCTTGGTGCCGGGGTTGGTGGGCCTGCAGCCAAATGCTCTGACGATGTTAGGCACCTCTCCTGACCTTGGCTCGGGTCTCCTGCCTCTGGGGCTCCTGCCTCCAGGGCTCCCTGGAGCATCTCTGTAATGTCCCCACTCTGGATGAGGAACTGGGGACACCAGGAGGCTGGCTGCCTTTGGAGTCCACAGCACTGGGCCAGGGCCTGCTGCTGGGCAAAGCCAAGCACTCAACGATGATGTCCATCTCACACTCACCCCTGCTGGGCCAATGAGGGGGAGCTGAGGGACTGGCTGGGGACAATTTCCTGGAGCCCATGAAACAGGGCAGGGAGCTGCGGGTCTTGGGGACAGGTGAGCACAGACCATAGTCACCTGTCTCTATCTCTCTCTACTGCTCCCGGTGGGTCAGATCTCCACCCTGAGACCAGCTCTGCCAGCAGCACCTGAAACCCTACAGGCCTTGGGCTCTGCTGTGGTTGGGGGATGCCCTCTCCCCTCCAACCTGGGGAGAAACCTGGGGGCACTGGCCGGCATGGGTCCCACATCTACTCTACTCTGGGGCAGGTCACGAAGACTGGTGGCCTCAGGGCCTCAGCTAGAGGAGGCCGGAGCAGAAATGTGGGCATGGGGAGCCCTGGGAAGGGTCCTGTCCATCCCATGGGGGGACCTGCCTCCCCGCACCAGCTCTGCTCGCTGTGGGCTGGTGCCCTGTGCGTGCAGTTCAGAAACCCTCCTCGCTGTCGCGGCTCTGCTCTGAGCAGGGGCAGAGTCATCTCATGCCCAGCTTCTCGGTTCCCAGGAAAAGGCCCCGAAGGTGACCTTGGCCTCCCCAGCACTCTCCTGGCATTTGCAGGAGAGAAGCAGGGTTGGGGTGGCGTCCCCGCGGCAGCATGCTGTGAGCACCTCTGCTCTCATAAAACCTCGGTGGTGATTGAATCTGGGCAGGAGACCTGGACAGGAGCTGTTGAACGTGGATGCAGACCTGGCTCTGGTTTATGGGCTCCCTGTCCTCAGCCCCTCTCCAGAAGGCCAGGCCTGCTCTTGTCCATTTGCCCAGGGACAGGGGAATGGCCCCGTGACCCCTCCCTGAGACCAGCCATGGAGCAACCGTGCATTTCCCCCAGGAAGGGCCAGGCCCCTGGAAGCTGGTCATTCTGCAGGCAGTGGGTGGTCACTCAGCGGTCCAAGTTCCTGGCCTGGGCACTGGCCCTGTGCTGGTAAGGGGTTGACCCTGTGCCAGCCTCTGAACTTGGGCTAGTGAAGGTGGAGGGGCCAAGGAGACAGTGTTCTTCCAGAACCTTGCAACCCTGGGAAGACAGCTGGGGCCAGGTCTGTGCTGAGGCTGGGCGGCCAGAGCAGCTGCTGTCTGCAGAGGGCGGGGTGACGCAGGTGGTGCAGGCAGCAGTATCTCCATGTGACACAGAGGGGACGAAAGTCATCTCAAGAGCAGCTCAGCACTCCTGTGACTGCCCCTAGGCAGGACCGCCCTGCAACTCCTGGAAAGGCTGCCCCTGCTTGCCTGGTGACCAGAGAGTGGGTCACTTGGGCACTGTCCCTCCTGGGGCTGCCATGGAGCTGCAGCCCAAGCTCCCAGCAGCACTGGCAGCACACCTGCTGCAATGAGGAGCGGGGCTGGGGAATCATTTAGAGTTGCCAAAGATGTCAAGTTAGAAGCTAATTTAAAAAAGCTCTCTTCAGCGCAACGCTATAAAAGAATCATAAAATCCCAATTTCATCTGTTCCACTCAGCTTCCCTGGGTGCAGAATACCCCATAAGGCCGGCGGTGCGCCCACTGTCTGCAGGCAGCTCAGAAGTGGGCGCCCTCTGTGGCCTTCCGCAGGGCCATCAGCTGGCTGGCCTCCAATGAGGGGGCAGAGGCTGGCCAGGCCACGTCACGTGTCGCTGTTGGCAGACAGAGACCCTGACAGGTGTCATCCCATTCAGGGTGGGCGTGGGGCCTCAGGTGGAAAGGCCAGACCAGATGGCTCTGTAGCCTGTGGCTGTGGGGCTGTGGGGCTGTGGGGCTGTGGGGCTGTGGGGCTGTGGGGCTGTGGGGCTGTGGGATCTGCAGTTCTCACTGCTGCAGGGCTTGGAGCCAGGGCTTCTAGTGCTGGAGCTCCAGAGCAGAGTCCCCCAAGGTGACGGGCTTACGGAGGAACAGGACGCACCTCTCGCACCATGCTGAGGGAGGACCAAAAGGGCTGGTGCCCGGGCCACGGCCCTGGGGGCATTTGCAGGCACCTACGCTATGCATCTCCGCTCCCAGCCAAGGTGTGGAGGGAGTGGGCATGGGAGAGGCGAGCTGCATGACGCGTGTGGGCAACACTCAGCTCCCACCAGGGCTGAGGGAGGGGCTCTGGGCTGCGGCTCTGACACCTGCAGGCCGGGTAGGGCATGTGCCTGAGGCCTCCTGGTCCTGGCTGCCAAAGGACTCCAGCAGCCTGGGCTCAGGTGAGCGCTTTGGGGCAGATCGTTTAAGCACCAAAGGTATGAAGTTGTGTCCTCTGGGAGCTGAGGCTGGGCAGGCCTCCTGAGGCTGGGCAGGTGCCCTGGCTGCTCCCCGTCATCTGTGCAGAAGGTCACAGTGGCAGTGGTGTCAACCCTTTACAGCGAGGGTGTGGTGAGCCTGCCTGATGCAGAGCACAGCTCCCTGAGTGGCAGGGGCAGACTACGGTGACAGAAGCCCGGCTCAGAGCCCACCAGTCCTGGCAGCCCCCAGGCATCCTCCCCGTCAAGGATGGGACAGAGACGCTCTGAGGTGAAGGAGGCGCCAGGATTGTTCATGCTGTGGCCATAGGACCTGGTCTCCAGACCTCCCCTCTGCTTCCAGGAGGTCAGATCAGCCCTGGGGGCCACCGGCACTCACATGAAGCCACCAGGGCAGGACATTGCCTCCTATTGCTTGAGACTGGGGCTGGACACAGGTGGAGAGAGCTCCCCGGGCAAGGAGGGAGGGCCCAGAGGCTGATTTGCTGGGGTCATTGCTATCAGGCTGCTCCTGAGAAGCCCTCTGAGGGTCTGGCCAGGTGGGTCTGCTGCGCCCATCTGTGTGGGACAGGGCTGGGCGCATGAGGGACCCACGGGCATCGCACGGGCCACTCTGCAGTGCTGGAGGCCAAAGATGGGGAGTCAGCCTGCTGGAAGTCCTGCTGCTTACTGCCCAGCCATGAGCTCCACTCCCAGGGGACGGGGCCCACTGAGCCCCGCAACTGGGCCGCAGCAAGTGCGTTGGGAACAGGAGGCAGGAGGTAACGTGCACCCGTGAGCCTGCGAGCTCAGTCCTGGGTGAGCACTCCCTGGGCCACCAGACACCGGCTCACACAGATCCACGTATTTCTGCAGTTTGGTGGCCTGTTGTGGGGGTGGGAGACCAGCCTCGAGGCACAGGCCTCTCTGTCTTTCGGTTGGGATGTTGATGGATTCCCTGTCCCCCTTTGATCAGCTGGTCCAGATAGCACTGGCAGGTCGTAGCCAGGGCCACATCCAGAAAGACTGTTCCTTACTCCAGCAGCACTCCCTGAAAGAGGGGGCTGGTGCCCCTGGGTCTCCAACAGTCTCAGCTGTTTGGGGGTCTGGCCAGGCTGTGAGGACTGTCATCAGGCCTGCGTGAGCTCAGTTGTCAGGAGAGGACCAGGGAGGCGCCCAAGAGACAGGGCCTGGCGTGAGGGGACATGCAGCGTCACAGGCTGGCGGAGTCAGGGTCTGCAGAGGCCTCCTGGTGACCGTGGGGATCTTCTCCGAGAGCTCTCCAGCAGCACTTCATAAGGACAGCTGAGGCTCAGCAAACTGCAGCTCTCAAACCTCGCACGTGTATGCAAGGGCACAGAGCATGTTCCAAAGGACACACACAGCCACACTGGGGAGGCCATTGGACTGAGACAGGGGAACTTTATGTCTCTAAGTTTGAACTTTAATGATGCCATTTTCACAATAATTTGCATAATTAAAAAATTAAACTGGAATAAGTCGCCAGAGATTAAACTAGTACAGAAGTTAGGCCCTGCTGGGGACATTGGCTCTGTCCTCAACCTGCCCCCTCAGGGTGGCGGGCCTCTGTGGGCCCCTCAGTCAGCCCCCCCACCCCGGCTCTACTGATTGAGGAATGGCAGGGGGGCGTGGGTGCTTCTGTCCCACGGTCCCAGCTTCTCAGCGTGTGCTTGACAGACAGTGCCTCGTGAGTCCTCCCAGGGTCCAGGGCTACAGGTGTGCAGGTAGCCTTCCTGGGGCCAGTGCCAGGACATGGGTGTCCCAGCCACCCCTTCCTTCCAGAGCAGCTGGGGAAGGGGAGCAGGCTGTGATTCAGGGGCACGGAGGCATGAGGAGGTGATGGTGTGTGGGAGAGGAAAGGGGCTCCCCGGGGGCCTTGGGGCTCCAGCTGGAGTGAGCAGTACAGCCAGGGTGGGCGGGGCCAGGGTGGGCGGGGCCAGCGGGACTCTGGGTGGGTGAGGCACCATCCCCAGGGGAGCCCAGACAGTGTGTGCGCAGGACCAGGGGTGAGAAGCCCGTCAGGACCCCTTGCCCATGGTGGCTGCAGCCATCAAGGTGTCTTGTGGGGTCTGGGGTGGGGGCCCAGGGTGGCTCAGACTCGGCTGGGTGATGGCCCTGCTGTCCTCGGCTTGTAGCTTCTCTGCCCAAGATGGTGTGCAGCCTGAGGTGGCTCCTGAGCAGGGAGGCAGGGGCTAAGGAAGGGGGTCTGGCTGAGCCCTAGGACGCCTCCCGTCACACCGCAGGGGCCACCCTCCCTGGGCCCTGTGCGCACCCTAAGGCCAATCGCTAGCTGGAAGGAAGGAACCGCCTGGAAGGGCTGAGCTGGCCACGCTGGGGCCGGTCTGTCTGAATTCAGCTAGTTTCATTGTTATAAAGGAACGGCCGTGGCAGCAGCAGGCCCCACAGCCCTGCAAGTGCTTGGGCCTCCTGGGCTGGTTTCCTCCATGAGGGGCGGGCAGTGGCACCAGGGCAGATCCTAACTGCCAGCCTAGGAGACCTGTGCATGCCTGTTCCTTTCTCCACAGGGATCACAGGACTTTCAAGGTCCTTACTGCGGGCAGGAAATAGGTGCAGGGTTCCAGGATGGGAGCTCAGGGCCCAGAGGTCCCCCCCAGAACCGGCTGCATGCTGGCACCCTAAGCCCCTAGATGGGGTGTGAGTTACGCAAGCACCGGATGCACTGCAAACCCTCACGCCTGCGGGCGCGGAGGAGCCGCCGTGCTCCTCGGAGGAGCCTCAGCAGTGTCCTTAGGCCACACACCAGGACCTGCTCGTAGGGCAGGGCGAGGGTACAAAACTTCAACCTACAAAGAGGCACAAAGGAAAACAGCGTGTCTCCGGGGCCCTGCGAGGCGTGCTCTGGGCCATTTCCGAGCTGTGGCATCTTGTTTAGGTCATCTTTGTCCTTGTAGGTTGACACCATGCTCACGGACGGCTCTGCCAATTTTAAAGTCTTGTGCATAAATACGCAGGCGCAGAAGCATGGCCAGCGCTTGTTTGGGGTTCTCCAAGCTGGACTGGGGCTTGTTAATTTGGGGGCACTGCTGTGACTAGCCATCCTCAGGGCCATTTGAAGTGCTTCCAAGACTCCCCATCAGCCTGTCGCCTCTCCAAGCATGTGTGTGTCCGGGCGTCTGAGCCGTCTCAGGCCCAACCACCCTCTCCTTCAGCTGCTTTGCCTAGACGACGGGCTCACTCCTGCCTCAGGACCGGTGGCACCCCAGGAGTTCTGACTGGGGTGCCCCCGACTATTCTCGTGGTCCACTGCCATTTCTCTGGGGCCTCTGATGATTCTTCAGTGACACTGTGGGGCCAGATCTCAGGCTGGGCCACACACCACCCCCCGGGACAGGGGCGCCCACCCCCTCCCACCACAGATCACCCTGCAGCCTTGTTGCCAGCTTGGTGAGAGTGGCCTCTGCGTGGTGGGATCTACCTGACCACTACCCGGCCACCATGGTGGCAGGCCCCGTGCTTGCTGGCTGTGCTCTCTGCTCCCTTTCCCACCTGCTGCCCAGCTCTGCTTCTCCATGCCTGAGTTCTCAGCGTGGTATGTCTGTGCTGACTGCCAGCAGTGGCGAGGGAGGTGTGGCAGGGGACTCAGGTGGAGAAGGCTGGCGTGAGAGCAGGGGCTTGTGTCCCCTGGGTGAGTCAGGTTTGAGGCTAGGGCGCAGGGTGGAGCTTGGGCTCTGCAGGGTCAGCAGGCATGGCAGCTGTCCAGGGTGCTTGTGCCGGGGCTGGGCGGGGCCGGGGGAGCAGGGTGCTCCCCAGCCCCAGTCCTCAGTCTCCGTGAGCTGCCACTGGCTCTGTTCTCAGGCAGGACCCTAGGGAGCTTATGAATGTCAAAGGATGCCCAGAGGCCTTCAAATGACCACCAGGGCCCTGAGGTGGCAGACAGCTCTCCGGGTAGAGAAGGAGGCGTGACAGGAGGGTCTGGCACCATGGCGTCCATCCCTCACTTGGGCTTCTAGCTGGGAGGGCATCCTGTCTACCCTGCCTCAAACTGCCCAGGGGTCCAGAGGCAGGGGGACAGCCAGGGCCACAGGGCGGCGAGGTGTTTGTCTGTAGCAGAGATCTGCAGGCTGGGAGCCCGCCCCCCAGCAGCCAGCCTTGTCACTTTGGGCCCACGGTCTGAGGTCCAGTGGGGCAGAGTCCGTAGCTCGGGGACCTGAGAGCCAGCCCCTGGAAGGGCCCCTGAGGCCCCACACCTTTGCTTGCACCAACGTCCCTTCCTTCTGAATGGCACTGGCCTGTCTCCATGGTAGCTGTGTGCTTTTAATGCCTGATCCAGGGCCTCTACACACAGCCTGATGCTGCCGGGCTCCGCTGTGCCGGACTTCAGGGAGACGCCCTGGCTGCCGGCTGCCGGCTGCCTCGCGTGGCTGCAGGGCAGGGGTGGCAGGCCCAGGGTCTGGGTGCCTTCTCCCACCTCCACCTAGCACCCTCCAGCCCAGCCGCAGGCCCGTGCAGCAGGCAGTGGGACCCCTGGCTGACAGCAGTGGACAGGGGCATGGAGCTCACGCTGCCCTCTGTGCAGGACCTCTGTGCACAGCCGTGTGTCCAGGTGGCACCTCCCTGTCTACCCAGAAGGTGCTCCAAGACTCGGAGAGCTGCCTGCAGTACTCTGTGGGCTCCAGCCTAGAGCCGGGCACTGGGGCAGGTGGGCGTGGGAGTGGGTCCACCTGCTGTCCCCGCCCGGTGGGGCTTTCTCTGCTTGGCTTTGGGGCCTTTGGCAGTACCTTCTGGGTGGCGGGTCTTGGGGTGGTGGTGCTGGAGACAGACGGAGGGGAAGCGGGTAGCCCTAGGAGGCAGGGGTGGGCGGTGAGGACCAGGGTGAGCATGGCTGGGGCTCTGGTGGGTGGAAGGCCTGTGTCAGCCACGTGGGGCCTTTCGGCCCAGCCCTCACGGAAAAAGCTCATAGGAGATCAAGACAGGCCCCCGTCCTGCGGACTTGACATTGTAACTGTGCTTGTTCCAGAAGCTTGTCTAGTTGGGGCCTGCATGGAAGGCGCACGTCTGTCCAGGTCTCACCTCAGCTGGATAACGGTGCTGTGGTCCTGAGCCCAGGTAGCCCGGGCCTGCTAAGCTGCCCCCTCCATCTCTCAGTCCTCCAGCAGCCATGGCCAAGCTGCTTCTGGAGACTCCTCTGTGGTCCGATAGGCCCTACCCCATCCCCCATTGAGGACCCTCAAAGAAGGGGCAGGTCCCAGCTGCCCTACCGCACTGCCTTGTGGAGGGCATTCTTGGTGAGCCAGCCCAGCCTGTTCCTGTGGCACTCAGGGTTTCGGGTGGGTCACCCAGAGTGGACTTTCCTCTCAGGCACTGTGAAGCCCTTGTCCCCAGGTCCCTGGGTGGTTGCAGAATCAGCCCTGCTTGCGGAATCCTGTGGCCGGCATGTGCTGTCACTCTGTGATGTAGGCACCCTGGCCCAGCTCCGGCTGCCAGGGCTTGGCTTCCGTGCCTTGGGGGCAGTGACCCTGGCCAGCTGGCCGGCTGCCCTGGCGCTCCTCAGAGCAGCTGTTCCGCGTCAGCCGTGCACAGCACAGACGTGCCGATGACGCTGCTCACGCTCTCAAGTTGCCCACAAGCGTCGACCGAACCTGAGAAACCACTTTTCTGGATTCCCTGACTTGATGGCTCCCAACTCTTCATGAAAGTGGGGCTTTGTTCTTCCAGGCCTCTGTGGTTTGGGATGGATTCTGAAACATTAATAGACATTTGGCCTCAGTTTCATGCATTCGATGTTCTCTGGAAGTGCCCCATGGGAAGAGATGGAGATATCTTTACCATGTCTCTCAGGGGCCCATGAGCCAGGGTAGGCTGTGGGGGGTCTTGCACCCTTTAACTGTGGCCTCCTGTCCACAACCTCAAACCACATATTACTCAGGGATAAAGACATGGCTTGGAGCTGCTGGGTCAGTCCCTGAAGGCCTAGGAACCGGCCTGGGGCATCCAAGGGTCTGGGGCTGCTGGTTTTCCCTTTGAGGATTGAACCAGTGCTTTGTTTTAATTCTTGCAGATAAAACCACCTCCGCTGGGCTTCAGCACATTAGCTAGGTGTGATGGTGACACTTCTGCAGAATCCCCAGCCTGAATTACCTGTCCCTGGAGGTCTTCCCCAGCCCCCAGTTCTGGAGACCCAGTAGATTGCCGAAGTGAGGTGGGACCGAGTGAGTGACAGGCTTGGGCAGGAGGGAGAGGAGTGCAGAGAGCAGAAGAGGGCGGGTCAGCCACGAAGGCCAGGGTGGAGGCTGGGCGTGGAGGCTGAGGAGCAACGTTCCCTCCTGGCAGACTCCTCGGGGCAGCACAGAGCCGTGGTCAGATACACCCACTGTAGGTGGTCAGGCTCAAGCTTGAACCTCCAGCTTCAGTTTCCTGTCTCTAGACAGCTCCCAAGCAGCTCAGCAAGTGGTTGGAGCTCTCGCTACTAACAGGCTCTGGAGGCTGAGAGCAGCTGTGAGCCTCCTCCTGCAAGTGCCTGGCTGGGCATGGGCAGGCTGGGTGAGAAGGGCCCCTATGGCTGACCGAGGAGGTGCAGGAGGTGGCTGTCCAGCTTTCTTCTCCCCACCCGCAGCAGGGGGAGAGTGTGCTTAGTTCCTGAGCTGGACTTTGGGCATGAGTGGCACAAATCAGTGGAGGCTACAGGACACCAAGCTGAGGAGAGATGTTTGGGGCCAGTGGAGCCAACTTCCTGGGCCAGGCAGAGGTGTGGAGGAGGCCGTGAGGAGGGCTGTCCAGGGCAGCTGGATGGGCCTGTTTCCACCTTGACTTAGGGAGATCTCACCAACCTCCAGGGAAGGAGGTTGAGCTGCGGTGAGCGACACACATGGGGGCCCCCCCGGCTCTGATCGCTGGTTGTTTCTGGAGTCCCAGGCCCAGACTGAGCTGGGCTGTCGGGAATATCAAGGGCCCACATGAGCCAGGGATAGGGACTGCCACAGGCACACAGCCCCAGCCCAGCTGGAGCCCAGAGGCCGTAGCACACCCACCCTCGCCCCACCTGCTCCAGGGACGGTGGCCAGGCAGGATGCTGTCCCCCCTCGTCTCATAAATCTCACCATTTACAGCTATTGACGGCACAAACACGGCCTATTGATCCGAGCCTGTGGCTGACCGGGCGGCGCGTGCACCGGGCCAGGCTGATGGAGCCGGCGTGATGAATTGGCAGATCAAGGACCGTGCTCTCGGACAAGTGATTGTTTCAGCGAAAATGAGAAATAACGATCAGGGCTGGAATCCGATTATTAAGAAAGACTTCCAGCGACTCGGGAGCGCAGGGGCTGTGCTCAGCGCCAGAGCTTTGTGCAGAAAGGCGCGTTTCCGGAGGCATTATTTTCTCCAACAAGACAGGCGCCGTGCATAAGGACGTTGTGGGGAGGTGGCAGGAACATTGGGCAGAGCCAGGCTTTCCTTCCTAGAGCCAGTGCTCATCGCCTGTGGCCCGCCCGGGATCTGCCTGAGCCACTGCCCTCTTCTCTCTTTTAAATTGGAAAGAGAATCAGGGCAGCTGGATTCCAATCCTTGATCCTCAGGCTGTGGATGGTGGTGACCAGGGCCGCCTAGGGGCCTGTGGTCCCTCAGATGGGCACGCAGGTGTGTGCCTTCAGGGAGGAAGAGCAGGAGAGTGACTGAGCACAGGAGGGGCTGGGGAGAGGCTGGGGACCCACCAGCTCCCTTCCTTCTCTCCCGGCCCCTGCTCCCGGAGCCCGGGACAGGCTGAGGTTCCCGAGGATCCTCTGCTGGGTACCCTGGTCTTCAGGTGATGGCAGATGTGGCCACAGGCCCAAGAGTCCATCTGCTGTTTACAGGACTCGAAAGGCCCAGGGAGGCTGTCTGCAGTGTCCCTCCTGGGTGGTCCCGGGGCGGGAGCAGGGACCCTTTCCGCCCCCTCTCTTGGGGAGCTCCCTCCTGGGGTTGACCAAGGCCAGGAAAGGGTTAAACAGGAAGCCTCCTGCAGGGCTGTTAAGAAAGGATGCTCTGCCTGGTTTGACGTCATCTCAATTCCACTTCAAGGGCGTTTAATCTTATTTGCCCGATGACTAATCCCTGGCCTCTGAGGAATCCATGTGTGGCCACCTCTCCCAGGGAAAGGGGACCCTTTCCACAGACATGGCATCATTGTGCGCTGCCATGTCTCGCCAGGCTCGGAGGGCAGGGCTCCCACCAGATGATGAGGGGCAACTGTGGGGTGAGTGCCTGAGCCCTGGCGAGGAAGGATGGTTGGCATGTGCTCTGCCCTCAGAACTCCCTAGAACTCTGTAGAAGCATGCTCCCTGCCGTGGAACACACCCAAGAGTGAGGCTCCAGAGTGGACACAGGGAGAAGAGCAGGTCCCTAGTGGCTGGTGGGGAGAGAAGCCAGCCATGCTGGGGCAGGCGACTTCGTGTTCCTAGAGGCTGGTCCACCCAGGCCTCCCAACAGGGGCCTCAGCCATGCACAGGACGAGAGTATCCAGTCCCCGGGGTGCTGCCATGGAAAGGCAGACCTGGGAGGAGACAAAGAGGTCCTGCCTTTAGCTCTTCAGAGGGCCAGAGAGAGGCTGGGGCTTGGTCTAGTCCCAAGGACTTTCTGTATAAGCCCACCATGACCCTCGGCCTCATGGGGCCTTGGATGCCTGCTAAACCCTCCCTGTACCTGTCCTGTGGCCACAGGACAGAGCCTGCCTCTGGCTGGGATGCTCAGCTGCTCTATGGAGTCCAAGACCAAGTGCTGGAGGAGCTCACCACCACCCTGCCTTGTAGAGTCAAAGAAAAAATTTCCTTGTGGTGTAACCCCAGGCTGTGGGAGCCCTCAGACAGAGGAAGGGGGCCCAGGGGCCCCTGGTGTGTGTGCGTGGCATCTTGCCTCTGGATAGCTGTGGGGTTCGTGTGTATTTCAGTCCCCTCAGTGGGTCTGGCTGAGGGTCCAGCTGGAGGCCTCTGGGTCAAGATCAGGCCAAAGGCCCCATTGGGAGAGTCCTTCCCCAGACTCCGACTAGTCTGGCCTTTGTGGTCACTCCCTGTCCCCTGCAGGCTGGTGACACATTCTGCCTGGTCCCAGCCTGCCTCAGGCCTCACCATCCCTGGTCTTTCTCTCAGTCCAGGCCTGCTAGGAAGGGCTCTGTGGGCTGTGGAGGAGCCCGAGGCCTCTGCTGCTAGACGGGGGCTGGGGCTGCGTGGAGGCTCAACCTGTGGCTGAGGCTGGGGTGGTGGGAGACCCAGCTTCTCTTCAGAATGATGATCTTAAATCTTCAGACCCCGCGAGCCACCTATGAAACGTGCCATTGACCGACTTAATGTCAGCCTCCTAGGTGGGCAGTACCTATAGTCTGAACCATCACCCGTGGCCAGACTCCTGATTTGGGTCTGGAAAATAGTCTGTTCAGCTGTAGGGGTTCCTTAGAAGTTTCCTTGAAGTTCTGGAGACTCCACAGTGAAGCAGTTCTGGAGCATGCAGTCTTGAGGACACACAGGCACCCTAGTCCTGGAGGTCCCTGAGGCCGAGTGGCAGTGTTGGGTTCTGAGGGGCCATTCCAGGTGTATTGGGCTTTTAGCTGTGTGGCACTGGACAAAGCCACTGACCTCTCTGAGCCTCGTCATCCTCCCTGGCATGTGGGAGGCTAGTTCCTGCTTGCAGGTGCTGTACCAGTGTTTGGCCTGGAGGGTGTTCAGAGTCCTTGGCTGCACCCCCTCTGAGCCCCTCCTCAGGCAGTGGGTTGCCCAGGTGGCCCTGGGTCCTGGGAGGAGGCGGGGTGGGCCTCCAGCAGGGCTCTGGCTCTGTTATTGGATTATCTCATTTGCAAACAATAAATGTCAACAAGCAGGAGACCCTTGTCAGACTCCCCTTCCAGGATGCAAATGTAGCCTTTGTCTGCCTCTGCCCTTTATTAAAACAACCACAGGGCCAGGCAGATAAACAAGACAATTAAATGTAAATGATGTCATCTTCCTCCTTCATTCGCATTAATGAGGCGCCCGGGCCCTGGTGGAGGCCAATGGCGGAAGCTGGAAGACGCTGAATCTGATTAAAAAGCAACCAAGAGGCAACACTGACCTTTCGCTTTTAACGACTGGCCCAGCGTCCAGGCGCTGGCAGGACAGCTGGGACCATGGGGCTCTGATTTTTACAGCAATTGCATTTAAATGGTGAATAGTTAGGGTCTCCCCGCAAGCAGCCGCCTGCAGTGCTGAGCGAGGCCTGGAGCTGCTGCCAGGAGAGGACCACCCTGGCCCCGCACAGCACCATCTCCAGGCTGGGAGGGCTCGCACCCGAGGCCAGGGCTCCAGGGGGAGGCTCAGGCTGGTTGCATAAGTGCATAAGGCCGCAGGGCCACATGAGTGGAGCTGGGGTGGGCAGCCAAGGGGACCGTGGCACAGGGGTGTCTCTGGGGCTGTTGTCACACTACCTCCCATCTTGGCCACTGCTGGCCTGGCACGGGCATGGTGGGAACACCAGGGAAGGGAGTAACCTATGAACAGGCCCACGGTGCTGGTGCCGACCCCACGTGCTTTCTTTTCCAAGAAGCCATTTTCCTGCAGCCCCGCCTGGTCTAGGGGACAGGTAGATCACATTCCTCAGCAAACTACCTGTTAACTGCAGAAGCCATGCAGGCCTGGGACAAGGTTGATGGGAAGAACCAGGAGACTTTTGTGACCAGATCCTGAAACTCTGGGAGATAAGAATATTTCCTCCTAACCATAGAATCTGCAAGAATGTATGGTTAAGAATCCAATTAGAACTGGCCAGCATGAGCCAAGGTGACCTAGAGTTGCCATGCAGTGGGGACTTCAGAGTCTGAGGTCATCCTGCCGTCAGTCATAAGTCAAGAGGTGAACCTGGGTGGGACTCTCTGGAAACTTCTCTGGGGTCCCCAGTAACACTGGAGTGTAGAAGAGGCACGCTGTCCCTCTTTTCTCTGAGGACCACTCTGCCTTGGGAGTGTCCCCTTTCCCCTACCCCTTCAGTAAACTCCAGAGGCCATGGACCTGTAGCGAGCTCTGATCTCCATCACCTCCTCCAACGTTCTGCCCTGCCTCCCTGTGTCCAGATTCCCCCTTGCAGAAGGGCACCGGTCACACTGCATTAGGGCCACACCAACAGCCTCTCATTAACTTAGTCACCTCGTTAAAGACCATGTTCCCAAGTGCTGGGGGTGAGGGCTTAATATTCCAACCTTGAGGGACCCACAGCTCCTGGGGATAGGCCTGTGTGCACAGGGGTTAGCCCTGGAGGCAGGTGTTGTAGTTGAAGGTGGGGTGACCAGCTCTGGGGGGGTCTCCTGGGATCCCTCTGTTCTGCACACTGGGGCCTGAGAGGGGATGCCCATCTGGGGGTCCCGCTGAGACCGCCGGTTACCGATGACGAGTTCTGCTTCTCCACATGTTGCAGTTTGACCTTAGAGAAGCACTGCGCGGCCCACAGTTAAGCAGGTTAAGCTGGGTTTATTTAAAAAGGGTGACATAGACTTCTCCCAGGAGGCGCAAGGGGTCATAGCTGCTACCTGGCGTCCCCAGAAGTACACGTTTTGCCTTTTTATGTGTCCTGGACGCGACTAGGCCCAAGAGATGCTTGGTGGGACGGCCAAAAGGTAAAAAGCAGATGGACAAGGTGGAGTGACCAGGGCAGGAAGGGACATAATTAACAACTCCCTGTAGGGAGGGACAGTCCCTGGGACAGGTTACCTTAGCAATAGGTTGGAGCAGGAGCAGGTTATCCAGATAAGGGTGGAGGAAGGCTCTGAGGCATTAGCATTTCAATCCCTCTCCAACTTTCCAGACCCAACTTGGCCTCCTTGATCCCACCTGACTGCGCTGACTGCCTGTCTAATTCTGGCTTCAGGGCCACTGCTGGCCATGTGGCCTGTCAGCCGAGATGACTGAGTCATCTTGGGTCCAGGGGTCAGTCAGGGCAGCAGGGATGACACTTAGGATGTGCAGCTGTAGGAGAACCTTACAGGAAAGGGCAGGAAACAAACTCAGAGACAGCTGCCCCAGAAAGCCACCCTGGTGTGACCACGCTCAGCATTCCGGCTGCCAGCCACTCAGCCAGCCCAGGGCACGAGGCCCAGGCCCCAACCTGGCCTCCGCCCCTCCCCAACCTCAGGGTCCTCTCTAAAACTTGTGCTGCTCTTAAGGACAAGAGGAGCCCCATCCTTCTTGGGTTGGGGAAGGTCTCATGGGGCAGGGTTGGGAGTCAGCGGGTTTTCAACCTGACCTGGACACTGCGCCAGGCCCCCTGCCCCCTCATTCTGTGGGTAAGCTGGTTCAACTGTGCACCCTCCTCACTCTCTCCCAAAGTCCCCTCCACTCCCAGGTACCCTTCCTGCACGGATCTGGAGGGGACAGCCCACAGGCTCATTGGCCATTGTGACCATGTAGAGGGTCACCTGAGGGAGAAGGCCCCTTGCTCCGCCGTGCTGTGGAGAACCGCCTGTGCCCGGAGCCAGGACCTCGAGACTCGGTGAGACGCTGACACCTTGTCTATTCCCAGTGCCCACCCTGGGCTCACAGATGACATCTGACCAGGAAGGGAGCCCTGGCGTCTCTCCTTCCCTCAGGGCCCTGCATTTGGCCCATGCCCAGCCTGGAGGGCTGTGGTCCCTCTGGGGACAGGCACCGGGGCCAGCGATGCCCCATCTCCATGCACCTGCCAGCACCGCCCATCTGCCTGCCCAGGCCAGTGGGGCCATGCCTCTGCCTCTGCCCCACCCTCCAGCCCCTTGCATCCCCAGTCCCTGGACTCCCCCATCCTTTCCCCACCACTGCCATGGCCTCCTGGCCCCTTACCCACTGTGGGATGACCCCTCCAATGGAGTGGCTCCTCGCCAAGCCTAGGCCTGTCTCCTCTGTCTGTGGAGGAGGATGCCAGGTGTGGCCAGGCTCCGGGCCATGCCGCGGGCTCTGCGGGGGCCCTGAGCACCCGGGTTGGCAGTCACACGGGACGCGTCCTCCCTCACTGCCCCTTTCTGTCCTTCCAGGCCTCTAGTCGCCTGGGTGGCACCATGCTCGAAGGCGTACCTGCTCGACTCTCTCTGGACCCCCATGTCCATCTCACCCAGAAACAGCCTCACAGACACACCGAGTGATGCTTGACCTGCGTCTGGGCACCCTGCACCCCAGGCCAGCTGGCTCCTAAAATGGCCCATCACAACCCTGAGACCAGGGCTTTGCAGCCCTGCTGGCTGGAGAGGTGGCCCTGTGGGGGTATCCCAGGGCAGGAGCATTTGTGCTTCAGGGTCACATGGGTGCCAAGGTCACTGTGCCCCTTCCTGGCCCCTGACGGCAGTCAGCCCCCACCTTGGATTTACCTGCTGCTTGTGGGATGCAGAGAGAAAGCCCTGCTCCTGAGCAGCCCAGCTGATGGCCCTAAGGTGCTGTGGCTAGGGCCTTCCTGTCGTGGTCAGCACTGGAGCAGCTCAGGGCCTGCCCAGCTCGCTGAGGTGCTGCGTGCAGGAGGACTTGGAGGGTCAGGGAGGTCCTCGAGGAAGACTGGTCCCCCAGGAGGTCCAGCATGTGTTGCCATGGCCAGAGCCCAGAGGGCACCGAGAGAGGCTGGCCTCAGAGCTGTCCTGGGCAGGGACCTCAGAGCTCCCCAGCCGGGGAGCACAGTGTCCTCCAGGACCCCAGCAGCCTGGGCAGCAACCCCTGAAGGGCTGCCTGTCCAGGGGAAGACCACAGTGCCCAGTGGCGCTCATTTTACTCATCTCTGAAACTAGCTGTGACCAGCTGCCTGGGAGTTTGCATTGCAGGGGACAGGGGGTGCCAGGAGGCACTGCAGGAGTCCACAGTGGCACGAACCCTGTCTCAGAAGGTGCCCGGCGTCTGGGCAGGGGGCTGGTCGAGGGGGCTGCCTCTCCTTACTGGGACACCTCACTGGGTGGTCCTGGGCACTGACGCAAGTGTGGCCCTGGCCCAGGACCTCATTTTTCCAACTGGGCCCCTCCCTGGCTTCCTGGTGGTACCCCCGCCTCTTCCAACCCTTCCTGGGGTATCAGGGCTGGGCTTGTTTATGCAGCTGGAGCCAGAGGAAACAGCCCCAGAGAGGAGACAGGAGCCGCCATTAATCACAGGGGAATGGAAATTAGACACACCACAGTCCCCAGTGTTGGGATGGCTCTGGGGAGAGGGCCAAGCATGGAGGAAGGGCGGGTGGACCATGGGCCCTTTGATGGCCTGGGCAGCCTGGGGCTGACAGGGTGGTCACAGACATGTTGTATCCCTGCTGCAGCCTTAGGTCACCTTTCTGGAGCCACTGAGCATCTTCGAGTGCCCTGGTTGGGTGGTAGGGGGTGGGGCCTGCAGGATATAGCTGGGAGGGCAAGGCGGCCAGCATCTCTTTGGTGGACATCTGTAGGCAGCCTGGAGGGGGACTGGATGTAGGCCATGAGGAGGGGAGCCTCTCTGAGGGTGGTGCTGCTTTGGTGAGGGTCCAGGCCCCAGGCCTCCCCATTAGCCCAGCTGCACCACGACTGCCGTGAGCTGACTTCTTCCCAAGACCAAGAGCCCGGCTGGACACTGGGCACTCACTGGACCTCCACCTGGCCCAGGGCTATTCTCAGGGGAATGCAGAATCCTGTGAAAAGTGCAGGTTGCTGCAGTGGCCAGGAGGCCAGGAGGGGCAGGCAGTGGCCCAGTGAGCAGGCCCTTGGTCACTGCCCTCAGCTGGGCCTGCTGACCTGGCTGATGATCCTGTCCACCCACTCTTCCTGCCCCTTGCATCGAGATGTAGAATCACATAGTGGATAAGACCCAGGGCTGGCAGGCCACATCCTTACCATGTGTGGCCTCTGGACACAGGCACTGGCACCTGTGGGGTGGCCAGAGGGAACAGAGAAGCCTCAGGCTCAGACCCCAATGTCCCCTAAGAGGCCAGCGCCAGGCACCCCCTTGGCTGCCCACTCAAGAGGCAGCAGTTGGACTGGCAGCACCTGCCAGATGCTGGGGAGGGCGCATCCCAGGCCTGGCCAGCCCCCCCGCTGGGGCCTGTTCAGTGGTGGCGCGAGGAGCCGGCACTTTGTGGGCTGCCTCAGAGGGGCAGGATCTGCCAGCGCTAACTGGTAAATCTGTAAATTAGACGGAAGGGACCCAGGTTACAGGCACTGGAGATTGCTGTTGAGTGACTGGGTCCACTGCCTGCCTTCTGCTGGCCTTGATGGGGGAGGCTGGCCAGGGATGTGGGGACTGCACAGGGAGACCCCACTACCCCGGGAGGCCTGGAGTCTAGCTCCCCACCCGACAATCCCTGCCATTCCCCTAGGTGGGCCTCCACTGCGCCTCCTGACTGGCTGTGACCACCCACAGTCGGCTGGGGCGGCCCCCTTGCCTGAATGCGGTCTCCATGTACGGTCTAATCCCAGGACTCTGCTGACAGCACACCTCCTCCAGGAAGCCCTCCATGCCTCACGTGCACAGCCTTTGGGGCCAGCGGAGGAAATGAGCCCTGCCTGCTTAGTGCCCCTGGAGCTGAGGGATCACATCTGTCCATCTTGGTGGCCTCCCTCTTGCCTTTCGCAGACGCACCCTGATGTCAGTGGGGAAATGAAACCACAGGGAGTGACTTGGGGCTCCTGCACTTCTGGGGTGTCAGCTCCTCCCACGTGGCTGCAGCCTAGGGTGCTTGGGGTGCATCTTGCCTGTGCTCCCACAGCCTGTGGCCCTGGAGCTCGCGGCCTCCTGGGCAGTGCTGGACTCGGCTTGGCTGCTCTGCGCTCTGGGGCTGTGCCTGGCTTCCCTGTGGGGACCAGCCTGAGCGTGGGAGGGGCTGCCCCGGGTACACAGATCCCCGGCTAGGTCGCTGTCCTTGTAGATGGTGTTTGTCCAGTGAGGACGTCTCCTCTGCTCTGACAGCTTCCCAGGGATTAGTGTTGAATGTCCTCAGACTTCTCGCCATGGATGGTTTGTGTTCTCAGCCTGTTCCTACTGTGAGCTACGTGGTTGTTTGCAAATGTTAGCCCAGCCTTGCATCCCTGGGATGAAGCCATTTGGTCATGGTGTGTAATTCTTTTTATGTATTGCTGACTTTTATTTGCAAATATTTTGTTAAGGATTTTGCGCCTGTATTCATGGGAGAGATTGGTTTGTGGTTCTCTCTCTTTGAGGGATACTGTCCTTGGGAGTTTTTAAATCCCCCTGGAGAGTTCCTTCTTGACCCATGGTCGCATTATTTTAAAGTGAGGATGGCGGGCTGGGATTGTAGCTCAGCGGTAGAGCTCTTGCCTTGCATGCGTGAGGCCCTGGGTTCGATCCTCAGCACCACATACAAAGCAATAAAATAAAGACATTGTGTCCATCCACAACTAAAAAAAAAATATATTAAAAAAATAAAAATAAAGTGAGGATGGCTTTTAACACAGGCTCCCCCCTGGGGTGACTGGGGCTGCTTCTCAGTCCCTGGCCCCGGCTGCAAGGAGAGGAGCCAGGCAGGACAGGCTTGGGGTGAGGAGAAGGAAGCTGTGGGGTTGGCGATAGCCAGGGTTTCCTGTCCACCCCTCCATGTGCCAGCAGGGTGTTGGGCCTGTGTCTTACAGCCTGCGTGACTCGAGGCAGGGAGAGTGTGAGGCACAGGCCAGTAGGTGGGCTTGGGGTGACCCCTGGGTCTGCTCCACTCCTTGTTGCCCTGTATCCTATGTGGTAAGGACTGACCTGATGCTCCACCCGTGACGTGTGGCAGCCTCGGCAGTGCTGGGACACAGGCCCAGAAGAGCAGGTGGACTTGGGGCAGGGTTCCCCCAGTGGAAGTGACTTTGGAACTGAGATATGGAGGAAGGCCCTCTAGCCAGTGACTGCGAGTGCCAAGGCCCCGAGGCAGGGGTGCCAGGAGCAGCAAGGGCTGGAGCCGGCCGGTGCAGCCAAAGGGCAGAGGGGACAGTGGGACAGCAAGAGAGGGCTCCTGGGTGGAAGGAGCATCACTTTAAAAGAAAACAACCCATGGATCCAAAGAAAGTCCCCAAAGAAATATAATTACCAAGGACAGTGCAAAAATAAAAAGCAAGAAAACGATAGGCCAATGTCCCTCATGAATACAGACACATAATCCTTAACAAAATAGTAGCAAATAGAAGTCGGCAATATATGAAAGGAATTGACCACCAGGACCAAAAGGCTTCAATCCAGGGATGCAAGGCTGGTTTTACATTTGAAAATCAATCATTGTGGGGCTGGGATTGTGGCGCAGTGGTAGCGTGCTCGCCTAGCATGCGTGAGGCACTGGGTTCGATCCTCAGCACCACATAAAAATAAAATAAAGATGTTCTGTCCACCTGCAACTAAAAAAATAAATAAATATTTAAAAAAAAAAAAAAAAAGAAAATCAATCATTGTGATCCACTATGTTCACGGGCTAAAGAAAAACCACGTGATAATATCAATTTATGAAGAAAAATCATTTAACGAAATCCAGCACCTGTTTGTGGTCAATTCTTAGCAAACTGACAATAAAGGGGTACTCACTCACTTGGTAACTACCAGCTAAAAAACCCTGCAGCTAAATTATACTTAACGTTAAAGTTATAGAATCAACTCTGAATTATTTTCCCCGTGATCAGGAGCAAGTCAAGAATGTCTGTTCCCAACATCCTTACTCAACACAGGGCTGAGATTTCTAGCTCAAGCAATAAGGCAAGAAAAGGGAACGAAAGGCACATGGGTGGGAAGGAAGGAGATGGGATTCCCCCCTAGCAGATGGCATCACTGTCTGCATGGAAAACCCAAGGGACCCATGGACGCCTGCTGGAACAATGCAGGAATTCAGCAGGCTGTGGTCTGCAAGATGAGCATACAAGGACCAGTTGTTTCTACCCCAGCAACGAACCTGTGCTCAAGAGTAACACACTTAGGATAGAATAAAACTGTGCTGGCCCTGCATGCTGAGCACCACCCAATGCTGGTGAAATAAATCAAAGATCTAAATACATGGAGGAAAAGGCTGAGTTCACGGATTGGAAGACAGTGTAGCAATGATGTCGGTTCTCCAATTGATAAGATTCATGCTATTCCTGTCAAAAAATCTCAGCAAGATTATTTGGCAGATATAGACAAGATAATTACAAATTTCACATGCAAATGCAAAGGAACTACAATAGCTGAAATAATTTGGAAACAGAAGAATAAAGGAGTCACTGTACTCTATTAGGCAGCTAATGTAGCATTGGCCGAGGAGAAGACTCTCGGGCAAAGCAGCAGAACAGAGAGGATTCAGAAGCAGACGCGCCCAGACATGCCCAACCGACTTGCAACAAAAGCACAAAAGTAACTCGGTGGAGGAAGAAAGTTACAGGAGCAATTCCGTCAGCTTCCTGGTGCTGTTACCAGAGGACCTGACCACAACAATTTATTTTAAAAAAAAATCATGTTATTGTATGTTTATACCTTTTCTTTATTTCTTTATTTTATTTAGCAGGGCCTCACACATGCTGGGCAAGTGTTCTACCACTGAGCTACAACCCCAGCCCTGACCAGAACAACACAGAGGGGGCAAAGTCTATCTTGGCTCACGGTGTAGAATCTCAGTCCGTGGTCAGGGGACTCCGTAGTTCTGGGCCTGAGGTGAAGCAGGACGTCATGGTGGAGGAAAGTAGCTCAGGACGTGGCCACCAGGAAGCAGAGCCTGTTCACAGGGACAAAATGCAAACCCCAAAGGCACACTCCAATGACATTTTCCTCCAGCCACACCCTGCCTGCAGGTACCACCCAGCTAATCCATTCAAGTGGATTAATTCACTGATTGGGTTGCAGCTCTCATAACCTGATCATTTCCTCTCTGGACATTCCTGCACTGTTCCACATGAGCTCTGGGGGACACCTCATATCTAGACCACAACAAGGAGCAACTGGACACCTGTAGACAACTAAACAAAACCGCAAACAGAAAATAAAACTCTGACCTCAATCTTACATCTTCTACAGAAGATCAGAATCAACCATTAAATGTAAAAGGTAAGCCGGGTGCGGTGGCGCACGCCTGTAATCCCAGCACTTAGGGAGGCTGAGACAGGAGAATCGCGAGTTCAAAGCCAGCCTCAGCAACGGCGAGGCGCTGAGCACCTCAGTGAGACCCTGTCTCTACATAAAACACAAAATAGGGCTGGGGATGTGGCTCAGTGGTCGAGTGCCCCTGAGTTCAATCCCTAGTACCAAAAAAATAAATAAAAAATAAAAATAAAAGGTAAAACTAAGAAATTTTTAGGAAGAAGCATTAGCAGAAACCCCTGTGGAGTGAGGGCCAAGCAACAGGTCCCGGACTTGACACCAAGGCAGGGCCTCGGGAGCAAGCGTGGATGGAATGTGCTCCGGGAAGGCCCGGCCGAGCACCGCGTCCAGTGTTCACAAGGCACTCGAAACTGCAGCGAGCTGAACCGAGCGATCCAGTTATGAAATGTACAAAAATCACAAAGTGACCCTTTACTGCAGAGAAGACAGGGCAGACGTGGACAGAGGAAAAGCTGTCCCCAGCCGCTGGGGAAAGGCGCGTCAGATTTGCAGGGAGACAGGGCTGCTCACCCGTAGGCTTTGCTGACCCCACGTTGTTCCAGGGAGGACTGGGACCCGGCTGCAGGGGTTAGTGGCACATCCCCTCCCTAAAACATGAAAACCCCAACTGAGTGTCACACAAGGCAGAGATGGCATGCCTGTCACGGGCCCAGAGGAAGGATGACTTGGGTCCACTCAAAACATGCGCCTGAGGACAGCACTTCATCATGGAGCCCCCAGATGCCCTGGGAGAAGGGCAGCCCTCCTGCCTCCCTGCACGGAACTCCTGACCGCCGACCGAGCTTTTGACAAATGATAGGCGTTCGGTGGAAATGGGGCTTCCAGGGTGGCAATGCCCGCTGGGGTCAGGGCCGTCGGGCGCCTCACCCCGCGGTGGGCTCATGGAGAGGGGCTCACGCTGGTGGTGTTGTGTGGCTCCTTTCCACACCACTGCCGGCGACAGTCCCAGAGGTAAAGAGACAGGCAGAGGAGAGGTGGGGAGGCAGGAGGGAAGTGGCTGCCCAGGGCCAGGCCAGGCCTGGACGGTATGGGGAGAGGGCCGGGCCTGGTGGGCAGGATGTGGCCCCCTGGTCCCCGAAACCAGCCACCCTGGAGGCAGGTGGCCCTTGGGTCTGAGGACTCACTTCTAGCCCCCGTCCCCTCCTTGGCATTTTGTGCCCAGTGCCTGGGCTGTGAGTGGTCTCACCCAGGGCCGGAACAGAGTATCCGGCCAGCCGCATGGGTGAGGGACCAGGTCCATGCAGTGGGGCCCGAGTTGCCCACTGACTGCCCTGCCTTGCCTGGCCGCCACCTACCCACAGGGTCGTCGGCCACGGGGTTCCTCCGCTGTGTAATAGCTGGTCATGCTATGGTGCCCACCGGAGGGCTTTAATTGGAATGCCCTATCAAGGGCTTAAATTAAAAATCAAATACTCAAAGCACCAGTGCTTTTTAGATGACTAAAATTAAAACCTAATTGAATTTTCCTAGGGAAAAATATCTTGTGGAAATTTAATTACGGAAGCAAAAGACAAGGTTTTTAAAAATAGATATATATGGTTTTTAATTCAGGGTTATTTGCAAAGCAAATTAAAAAATAAAGAACCACTGAGAAGATTGGATACAGACAAAGGAGGCCGAGGAGCTGGGTCTCAGAGGGGTCCTGTGCAGGCTGCTGGGCACCTGCCTGGGCTGGGCTTCCTCCTCGAGGCCACAGCCGGGGTCAGGGCGGAGGCCAGAAACAGGAGACGCTCCTTTGGTTTGGTGTGCAGTTTTAATCTGTATCTAAGGGGCTCTGGGTCTCAGCCAGCGGCTCTTCCCTGGGGAAGCCCAGCAGTGAAGCCTGGAGCCCACAGTCCTGCCGCCCTGTGCCCCGCGACCCCTGCCCGTCGAGGACGGCCTGTCCTTGCCGTCCTTCCTCTTTGGGAAAGGGTGTCTGGGGAAAACTAGAGCCCCACCCTGAGAGCAGCAGGCTGTGCTGAGGCCACCAAGGCGTCCTGCCCACTGTGTGGCCACCCTGAACACGGGGCATGGACTCCCCCTCGTTCAGAGGTCGCGATGGACGAGCCTCCCCAAGGGAAGGGCGCATCTGTGGCTCACAGCGAGGCTTCTGGGAAGCAGCACCCCGAGGGGTCTGGGAATGGCTCGAGGGACAGGAGGGACAGGGCTCGGGGTCTGTTGTGCCAGGCCTGGGGCGAGGGCACCTAAGGGCCCGCGGCCTCCCCATTATAGTCTTGTGGGTGCTCCTCCACCTTGCCTGGGGCTGCTGGGCTGCTTGAGGGCCGCCTTCGAGCTGGTGTCCAGCAGCTGGCCTGAGGTGTCCTTGGCACTAGACCCTAGAGGGTGCCAACCTGGTTGCTGCAGGCCAGGAGGCCCTGCCTGTCTCTGGGGCTTGCCTCTCCTTTGCAGAACTACGTAGCTGCCTGGGCAGCCCTCTTCTCCCTGACCCGGCGGCAGGGAAGCTAGGGCCTCCACAAGCTGGAGGTGAAGGCAAGACACGGGGCGGGTGTCAAGGCCAGAGAGGGGAGGCTTGCAGACGGAGGTGGGGCGCTGCGGAATGTGGGTGTGGCCAGCGAGCCCTCTCCTCCCAGGGCAGCAGCCACAGTCCTCTGGAAACCCAGGGGTAGTTCGGGTGGGTGAAGGGGTGAGAGGTGGCGTGGCTGGGGCTGGCTCCTGGCCCAGGAAGGGGAGCAGGGCCCAGCTGCTCCTCTGCTGAGGAGCTAATGGAGGGGCCGGGCCTGGCCCCATGCCAAGCCTCTGATCTCCTATTTTCCCATGGAGAGGGGCCCTTGCTCAAGAGGGGACTCCCATACCTTGTCCCCCCGCAGAGGCACCATGAGCAAGAGTGCTCATTCCTCCCTGGGGCTCATGGGGACAGCCTACCGGCCTCCCCATCTTTGCCTTGGGAGCCCAGGATCACAAAATTGCCTGTTTCTGTGGTTGAGGGATTTCACAGCTTGCTTGGGGCCCAGCTGGTGCGGCGGTGGGAGGGGCCCAGGCGCATGTCATGTTTGTTTATCAAAGGGGCAACTGCCCTCAGTCTGCAGGCTGAGCTGCTCTCAGCCCTGTCAGGACTGTGCCAATCAAGCTGAGGTGAGCAAGGTGCCCTGCAGTGTCGGGGCCGCCTGGTGCCCAAGTGTCTCATGCACCTGTGATCATCTGGGCCTGATGGGACACCTAAAGGGAACTTCCCCGGAGTGAGGCAGAGGGAGGCAGGGAAGCCAGGTCACAAGGCCAGGTGCTGGGGGCTGGGGGCTGGGCAGTCATGGTATGGGGAGCCTCAGTCCCTGCTCTGTGGCCTCACCCACCCTGGCTAGGCCCTGCAGCATCCACCCAGGGAGCACTTGCTCCCTCAGGTGGCAGAGCCTGGGAAGGCAGGAACAGCCTCTCCTGGCCCCAGCCATGGGGGCTGCAGCTTATCAGGGCTTTTCTCAGTGGAGCTGCTGTGGCAAGGACAGGCTTGGCTTTATGGCTGATGGGTGAACCTTGCCATGGGTGCTTGTGCAGAGAAACCGTGAGTTCTTACCAACTGTCCATTAGCAGAGGGCAATATTTTCCTCCTGCAAGAGCATGCCCTTTGGACACCATGTAAGGAGAGACCCTGGCATGCTGTGTGATGCTGGGCAAGTTACTAACCTGCTCTGTGCAGGATAGGTGATTCATCTGCAAATGGGGTCATGGACGGAGGGAGGGAGGGAGTAGGTATGCCACTGTCCGTGCCCAGGTAGATGAATGGATTGGCACTAGCAGGTGCTGAGCAGCAGTGAGGTGGGCTGTGGTTTGAACGTCCTCCAGGACGATTGAAATTTAATTGCCAATGGGAGGCAGGACCTTTGAGGTGACTGGGTCTGGGTATCCCCTTGTCTCCGGGGGCTCCTGACAAAAGGACCCCCCTTTTTGTCTCACCTGGGCTCCTTACCTCCTCCTCCATCCAGGTCTTCCCTGTGTCCGAAGCAGCTGCTGTTCTGATGCACCCACCGGCTGCGCTCCATGCTCTGCCATTGCAGCAGAAAGCAGACCCAGACGGACGGGGGGACGGGTTTCCTGTGAGACCCAGGCCTCAGCAGCTTGTGCCTTTGGGGCTGCACCTTGGAGCCTACACTCTGCCCTGCTGACTCCTTTGGAGCCACTCTGGGCCATGCAGAGGGGTCAGAGCCATACTCCAGGGGTTCAGGCCCTTCTGGAAAGATCTTCCAGCCTGGAGAGGAGGCAGGGTGCAAGTCTCCTGGACCTCCTCGCCTCCCCAGCTGTCTCCGGCTGATGCCAAGGACTTGGGACACAGCAGGCCCCTGCAGCCCTCAGTGGTCTCTACGCCTCTGTCACTGCCAAGGGCCAGGGCTGGAGTGTGCAGCCCAGAGCCCTGCACAAACCTGGCGTCTGCGGTGCTCAGGGGAGTCCAGCTCCTGGGGCCATTCTGGGGTGAAACCCACCTGTGTCCTATTCCTGGTCCTGGTGGGGAGGTCTCACTCGGGGACCCTGCTCACTCACCGTGGGGGCGGAGTGCCAGCAGAGCAGCGTGGAGCCACCCTCCCAGCCACCTCCCTCTGCTCCCCTCCTGGTCAGTGCTCTGGCCAGTGAGGCCTCTCCTTGCAGGGCAGCAGCCACAGTCCTCTGGAAACCCAGAGGTAGTTCGGGTGGGTGAAGGGGTGAGAGGTGGCGTGGCTGGGGCTGGGCTCCTGGGCCCAGCAGGGGAGTAGGGTCCAGCTGCACTTCTGCTGAGGAGCTAATGGAGGGGCCAGGCCTGGCCCCATGCCAAGGCTCCAGTCTCCAGGGTGAGTAGCCCGAGGTCCCGAGAATGGAGCCTGCATCTGCTGGGTGCTGTGTGGCCGCCTTCTCAGGGACTTGGGACAGGGATGGCCTCCCCTCGCTTGCTACCGTCCTGGGCATGTCTGGTGCGTAGCTCTCCCAGCCTGGCCCCACGGGCTCAGACCCTTTCCCCAGACATGGTGTGGGGAGGAGGGAGGCGGAAGTGGGGCTGGGGAGGACGGGGAGGAGAGTCTGGAGGGCGGAAGAGCCCCCAGGCCGAGCCACCTGGGCCTTCAGAATTCATCAGGCCCTGCGTGCTTTAAAGTGCACAGAGGAAAAAAATGGGTTTTAAATTAGTGAAACCTTTTTACAGGGGACATTTGTCAAGGATAGTCTTTAATTGCAAATAAAAAGTAAGGACAAAAGGGCCCACCAAGGGCCAGTCCTTGGCAGGCACTCCAACTGCACCTGCTCACGGGAGTTGGCAGGGCTCAGGCGTCCCAGCCCCCACAAGCCTGGCCTCCGTGGTGGCCACATCCAGTCCTGACCTTCTCTCTGGGCCGGCTGGGGTCTGGTCCCAAGGCTGCCAAGGACACTCAGGGTTGCATTCTTAGGAGCAGAGGGATCAGCACATGGGAGGTGACCGTCCCACTGACAGGAAGGTGTGCTCAGAGGAGGAGGCAGGGAGTCCAGGTCCAGCTGCAGAAGAGCAGAATGATGATTCTGGGTCCCCAGGGTGGAGACCAGGCTGAGAGCGAGTCCAGAGGCAAGTGGGAGCTCCCAGGACACAGCACTGCCTGGTCACAGCCAGACACACAGTGAGCTCCAGCCACCAGAGCTGTACAAGCGGAGCTTGGGGCCTGCCTGGCGAGGAGGCAGGAGCATCTTCCTTGGCCCTCTCTGAGTGGGGTCAGGAAGGTCTTGGGCAGGCCCGGGCAGGCAGAGAGGACCCATGGATGCAGGTGGCTTCTGGTCCCAGGGGCCTATGCCAGCGGGCTATGGAGGGGTCTGTGAGTAGTTTTTGCAGAGCTTGCTGCAGAGATAATAACACCTCTTAAAATGTGGTAATTAAAATCTCTCTGCACACAGCAATAAATCCATGCAGCACAACTTTCCTATAAAAATGACCTTGCGGGGCCTGTTTCCAGGGGGTTTTATCAATATCACACTTGCCCAGCCTAGATACACAGAGCACTGGCCCCTCACAGTCCCACAAGGCCTGCTCAGTTGCCGCCCTCTCCCCCAGGGTGCCCCTCTTTATGCCATGCAGACCCTGATGCCACCTCTACTGGGCGCCCCCAGCCCTCCCACCCACCTGGGCCACCACTGACCTGTGCCCAGAGATCCCCTGGCTGTGTGGCCCTCACCCCTTGTCATGACGACAAAACTGTGGTCATCAAATGTCACCATGAAAGGGCCTGCTGTCTGTCCCTAACAGTGCCTCATGGTGGGGATGGGTCTGGTCCTGAGGGTCCTCCCCTAACCACTCACCCGGTAGGGCCCTGGGAATTCTCGCATCAGGTGGGGAGACCGAGGCTTGGCCTGGAGGAGCGGGCCTGGCTCTCGGCCCTGGGGCCTGGCTGGGATACCAAACTGCAGAACAGAGAGTCCAGGCCACCAGGCCAGGCTGTCTGCGAGGCCCAGGCTGCCTCAGGTGGGGGGTCAGGAGGTGTCCAGCATGGGGACCGAGAGGGGTGGCCTGCGGCCTTCAGACTTTTGCACGAACAGCTCTATTCAGGTGAAAGTCATGCATCGCTCTCCCACCTGCCTAGAGCGCGGCCCACTGGTGCCTAGTTCCCAGGCGTCAGCATCTTCAGCGTCACAGGCCTCTCATCACCAGAACAGTGGCACTGTGAGCCATCTCTCTGTCCCCACCCCAGCCCCTGGCAACGACCAGTCCACTGTCTATCTCCGTGGAGCTGCCTGTTCTGGGCTTTCACAGAAGTGAGATCAGGCAGCATGTGACCTCCGTGCCTGGTTTTGTCACTGCGTGTTTTTGAGGTCCCTTCTCATTGAGCCTCTGTTGGTGACTTCGTCTCTTCTCCTAGTTGAATCCTCTACCACTGAGTGCAGAGCCACATTTATTTACCATCCATCCATCCATCCATCCATCCATCCTTCCTTCCTTCCATCCATCCTTCCATCCTTCCATCCATCCTTCCATCCTTCCATCCATCCTTCCTTCCTTCCATCCTTCCATCCATCCTTCCATCCATCCATCCATCCTTCCTTCCTTCC